>PVJO010005027.1:0-102943 GCA_004026905.1 Hystrix cristata | reverse complement strand
ATCAAGTCATGCAAAGACATTGAGAGACTTTATATATGTATATCAGTAGGTAAAAGGAGTCAATCTGAAAAGACTACATGTTATCATTGCAGTTATATGACATTCTAGAAAAAGCAAAACTATAAAGTCAGTAAAAAAAAAATCAAGGATTGCCAAGAGTGATGAAGAATTTTTAGGGCAGCAAAACTATTTTGTATGATACTGTAATGGGGAGTGTATGTCATTGTACATTTGTCAAAACCTGTGGAATATGTAATACCAAGAGTGAACCCCAATGTGAACTAGTCTTTGAGTGATAATGATGTGTCAGTGTACGGTCATCAGTTGTAGCAGAAATACCACTCTGATGCAGGCTGTTGTGAGTGGGGGAGGCTTTGTGTAGGTGGTAGCATGGGAATGCTGCACTTTCTTAGTTTTGCTGTGAACCTAAAACTTCTCTGAAAAATAAAATGTTTTTTTAACAAAAGCATGCCATCCATTCAGTGTACTTATTAAAAAGTCAAGGAATCAGATGAACTTCAGGGATATCGAATAGTGATCATTATATACTTTTTATTTTTGATGAATCCATGTATTTTTCTCAATTGCTAAATGATCAGAAGTTTCAGTTACTCAGTACCTTATGAATTTTAGCAGTTAGTTCACATATAACACTGGATGTTTAACTTTAGAATTGAAAATTAATATGAAAAAATCTTTTATTAGTTTTTCACATGTAAATTGCTAACCTCAGTAATTCCTAAATGAGATAAAAAGACAGTATTCAAGAAATAGAAATTTTAAAAAGTAGAGTTCAAGTGATTTAAAAAAGCAAAAAATAAGTTTTTAAGTGTTTTGGCGACTTTCTCAAAAATTCCCAAAAGTGTTTCAGGGCGCATTCCTTTACTGAGCAGGTGTGAATATGTTTCTGTCCTGTGTGATTTGCTGGGCTGCTGCAGGCTTCTCAGCTGCCTGAGGTCCTTCAGGCAGCCCCTGCCTTCAGAAGCCTTGAATTTGGCTTGGCTGGGACAGAGGTAAATCAGTGAAGTGTCACAGCACTGAGGTAAAAGGGCTTCTGGGAAGGGCTTCCAGGATACACCGAAGAGTTTTGGATACTATGATAGAGTACAGATAGGAGGGAGCTGGTAATTGTGGACAAGAGAGGAAAAAGAGAATTGTTGATTCTTCAGCTAAATTTTAAACGATGAATGCTATAGATTTTTATCAAGCACAGAAATCATCCTGGCTCCAAAGTCTGTGCTTATTTCCATATGCAAAATTGGCTCTCATTGAAGGAAATGCTATTGTGAATCTCTGATTAAATGAATCAGTGATTACTTTGCAAAAAATAAAGTTTGCAGAAAGTATGGTAAAAAAATAGTGAATGTGTAAATTTTTGAAAACATATTATGATAAAAGATGCATTGTATTAACCTCCCACAAAATACTCCCCCTTGCTTCAAACGCACTTTCCCTATTGTTCTTGTTGCTTGCTGAAACAGTTCCGGAAGTCCTCTTTCATGAGTATCTTTAGTTGCACGGTTATGGCTGGTTTGATGTCTTGAACTGCTTCAAAACGTTTACTTTTCATGGTCATTTTGACTTTGGGGGAGAGCTAGAAGTCTCACGGTCCCAGATCCAGTGAATAAGGTGGATGAAGTAGATTTGACAGAAATTGCTGTAAACATTTTGAATGCCTTCAGGACATCGAGGCTGCCACAAAAAGACACCTACAAAAGAGGACTTCCAAAACTGTTTCAGAAAGTTTCAGGAACAGTGGGATAAGTATGTTTGAAGTGAGGGGCAGTGTTTTAAGGGAATTAATGGCATGTGTCTTTTATGTAATTTTTAAATTTTTATTTAAACATTTATCGTATTGTTTAATCACACTTTTGTGTATGGTATATTTTACTTCCAAGGATGAAGAAATTCTCAAGCAATCTGTGGATAGAACTGAGTGGTATTTTTAGTGGCTCGGCTACTTTGGCTTCTTAGTAGATATTCATAGTGGTGAGGAAGGAATGAACTTTAAAGGTTTTGGGTTAAGATTTTCTCTAATTAAAAAAAAAATCTCCAATTTACTACAAGTGAATAGACCACCTGAATTTCAGTAGTTTTGATATTGAGATTTGAAGTGTTTTAAACTGTTTTGTTGGATTTAACAGATTGTCTTTTAATTGACCTTTGTTGGAAGGCATCTAACTGTATTTTGTAAAATCCTCTAAAAAAAATATTGTCTACTAACCATTGTTTCTGTTAAAATACACTGGAACTGTGGCATACCGTACAGCCATTATAAATATCGACATTAATCCATTTCTTCTGACATGGAAAAATGTCAGTAGGAGAGAAATGTAGAGAGAAAGTAGAAAAGTTGCAGGAGAGTATATAAAATAAAATCACTTTTGAAAAAGAAAACTATATGTGAGTATAGATATTCATGATGTATGTGCATACATATGAAGAGAAAAAAAGATCTAGGAAGACACACAGCAGGATGATGATGATGGCCGCTTGAGAGTGATTTGGTAAAGGGCAACTTTCACTTTCAGTTGTTTTCTATATAATTGGGGGTGGGGCGGTTCTCAGTGAAATCCTTTCCTTCCCTGGGCATCCAATCCTTTAAAGCTGATATGCATTAAGATACTTCAAATAAAAGAAATAAGTAATCATTGGGAAAACATTAAAGGTATACCGTAAGATACAAAAATTCAAGGTAAAATAAGTGCTTTTGAACTGAATAAAAACTAGATAGAAAAGTTTATATTTGCAGAGATGGTTTATGTTTTCTTAAACTTTGTTATTATGTAGACAGACTGATTGATTTTGTTTTTCAAGTGAAAAGCTGAATCAGCTCTGTTCACCCTAAATGGGCACTTAAAATCCAGTAAGGAAATGAACACTGTCTACTTTAGAAGAGTGCATGAGCTCATTTTTAAAGAAACTCCTCCAAACCTGTGGTTTGTTTTTATCCCATACGATGATAATAATAATGGCACGTAAAACAGCTTCTTATCCTAACTTCCAGTAAAATTTTTAAATTAGTTATTATTTTACAGTATACTTTTGGTAATTAATAAAGATGTTACTTCTGTACTCGGAAGTAGAAATTGCTCTAAAATTATTCTGGTCCATTTCTCTACTCCTAATAGATGGCTGTCTTTCAGTGTTAAAGTTCTTCATATTAAAATAAAGCAAAACAAAACTCTAGACCTTCCAGCAATATTCCACTTTAAACTGCATAACAGCGAGAATACATAACCTTAAGCCTCCTTAAAATGATATAGAGAACCAAAATCTATATTATTTGTATTAGCAAATTTAGATTGAAAGTAGAATGATTTGCAGTTATTATCAGCTTATACTTGCAAATCACAAGTATTTTATTTTTAAAATTTTATTTTAATGGTACATTTTAGATGTAACAGTGATAACATTCATCATAGGGGATTTGTACCTGTACATGATATATCTTACTGCTGCTTTTTTTTCCCCATTCCCCCTCTCCCTTCACCCCTTCCTCACTCCTTATTTACAAAAGCTTTGTTTCCATTTTTTCTTCCATTTCTTATTTCTCTAGAAATCACAAGTATTTTAAACATGAAAATTTAAAGTATTTTGGGGCATTCATTTATTAGCATGTGATTACTTAGCATTTATTTGCCCTAGGAAAGCAGTAGATTAACTACACCTTATTCTTTTTGTGGAATGCATTCAGAGATACAGATGATAATAATAAAAGCTAATAAGAGCTGGGGATTTAGCTCAGTGGTTAAACTGCCTGCCTTGCAAGCACAAGGACCTGAGTTCGATCCCCAGCACCAAAAAAAAAAAAAAAAAAAAAAAAAAAGCTAATAAGATTATTAAGAACTTTCCATAGTAAAAGGTTACTGTGAGTCAGGCACTCTTCTAAGTACTTTACCAGTATTAACTCTTTTCAGACTCCAACAACTATAATAAGTACTTATTACTGTTCACATTTTACAGATGAGAATAGTGCAGCACAGGCAATTTAAGTGATTTGACCAAGTTTATACAATTAGTAAATGCAGAAGTAGGCAATCAGAGAACTGTTTCTCAGCCCTACCCAGTACAACCTAGACATGCATGCTGTTTTTTCTTGCAGAAATTCTGCTTTGTAAACAGCTCATTCCAGTACCCCCCCCACGCCACACACATATCAAAGTTCAAGATATGTTTAACCTGGCATAAACATCACACTACTGTATCTATTGAAACATCACGTGGCACTCCATTAATATGTGTCAGTTAAAATACATTATTCTAAAAGTAACAATATGCAATGAGATCTCACCTACCTCAGTCAGAATAGCTATGTCAGACTAAACAAAACAAAGCAAATGCTACTTATTTTTTTGAGAATGTGGAGAAAAGAGAACTTTTATACACTGTTGGTAGGAATATAAATTGGTACAACTATTATGGAGAATAGTTTGGAGGTTCCTCTAAAAACTATCCTGCTTTTGAGTATGTATCTAAAGAAAATGAAATCAGCCTACCAAAGAGATACCTGCACACTCATGTTTATTTATATTACAGCACTATTCACAATAGCTAAGATATGGAATTAACCTAAATGCCCATCAAGAGATGAAGGAATAAAGAAGCTGTGCTGTGTGTGTGTGTGTGTGTGTGAGAGATATGAAATATTATTCAACCATTAATAAGAATGATACCCTGTCATTTGCAACAGAGGAACAGGAAGACCTTGTGTTTAGTGAAGTAAGTCAGAAATGGAAATGTCGACAAATACTACATATTCTCTCACATGTGACATCCAAAAATGTCAATTTGGATGTGGAATACCAATTGCTGGAGGCCAGGAAGGGTGAGGGACTGAGAAAATATAGAGTTTAGATAATAGGACCAGGATACAGTTAGGTAGAAACACTTGTCCCCAGCACATTGGAGTGACCACAGTGTACAAAACCACATTATGTCTTTTATGAGTAACTAGAAGAGGAGCGTGAAGGCTCCAGACACAAAGTAATGATAGTGAGATATAAGCATTAATTACCTTGATTTGACCAGTACACACTGTGTACGTGTATTGAAGTAATGCACTGTACCTCACACATTTGTACAGTAATCACATGTTAATCAAGTTTAAAAATGTTTAAGTAGCTGCAAATGATAATGACCCTGGCAGCTAATATCAAACTATCACACTATATCTCATAAACATGTACAATAATAAACAATTAAAAGAAATTTTATAAAGAAAAGGAAAATATCTTCCCCCTCTTGCTGCTATAAAATACAGCTGATTTATACTTCTAGTAATTTTTCTTGTTACTTTCAGACTCTAGCTCTGTGAACATGAAATCAGTATGAAACAGCATAGATCACAAATTCAGATACTTCATCTGGCCATGAAAGCTCATCTAGAGAAAATAAAAATAACTGATATATGGGCTTTTTATAACCTTCAAACCATCCTCCCTAACTTCTATTTTTGTGCAATGCAAAATAAGATCAAAAGTGCTTATTCATATTGCCTGTAGCCTGAGTCATCATTTAGGTAAACCAATAATTGGAAAAAATCTAGAGAATTTGCAAGATAACTTTTCCGGTGGGTAGTTCTCTAATTTCATTCTAAATTACTAAAAGACCTTAGCCATAATATTTTATGGCCTTTTCTGATCATTTTGTTAGAAAGTATATTTTACTACTTAGTACATTAATAAGCCATGAGAGCATAATTAAATTTATTGTCACAAAACTGGATTTTCAGATTCAGTCTTTTTTGTATTTAAATCTATTATTCAAAAAATTTAATGGTGTTTTTGAATTGTGACTTATTTTCTACTGAAGATAATTATTAACATACCTAATAATGCTTTAACATCAATTTCCCTTGATTTTTAAAAGTTACTGAAATGAAGCATTTTTGAACTCTTCCTATTTTATATTTATTTAGAAATACATATCAGAACTGGCTTTCATCTCTGAAGTGTGTTCCCATCCACTTCCACGTGTAGGTCATCTCACCTGGTTTTTGGTTTTTGTTTTTGTTGTGAAATGTTTGATTCAGGTTCTACATGGTCAGCTATTATGAGCGGAGTCACAGAATCGCAGTTGGAGCACGCCATGGATCAGTGGCCCTGTACGACATCCGGACTGGAAAATGTCAGGTAAATAAATCATCGTGCCTTCCTCTCCATAAAGTGTGGAAGTTATTGAAAGGAGAGGGAGACTAGCACTTCACCAGTTGACGTGCTGAGCTGCTGGAACATTATGGATAATGCTAAAGGGATCAATAGTTTAATGAAGGACTCAAAGAATATAGAGCCCCACTGTCTTCATTCACTGGGACTGAGAGGCTGCCAGACCAGTTCACAGTGGAGCCCAGAGCAAGCTGACATTGCTCTCAAACAACTCTGTAATGTAGCTCTTATTTTTTTAAACAAAGTTTTCTGGTTTTCTTATTTTTGCCATCTGTTTCCTGAAAAAAGTTTGATGATGGGTTGTTCTGATTTAATGGTTGAACAAAAATTAATTTCCTGTCTATGTAAAGTGATTTATTTAAATGGTAACTGGTTTTTAATTGTAAGTAGTAGAATTCATTAAAAAGAAGAAACCACAATAGCATCGAATACAGCTGTATTAAAAAGTAAGTAATTTGATGTTCTTTCAAATAATGTGTTACTTTTTATACTTTTCTAACTCCTTACTATTTTTAAAAAATTCATCCTGATTTTGATCTTGATCACCTGATTCTCAAAATAAACTTGTTGAGTAGACAGCACAAGTCTAGGCCCACTTTAGATATAAAGGAATTAAAGCTCAGAGCTTTAAATCTCCTTATCCCAGAGTCATGCTATTAGCTATTGGCAAAACCAGGGCTCTACTTCACCTTGATTATGGTAAAATCATAATGTTCATGATACAGTGTCAAGTCATAGCTTCTTATGTTTCATAGAAACATTTATTATTGCTGATATATTCAACTACATTGTAGTGTTAGCAGTTTGCAGAAAGATTATGAAGAAATTTATAAGGATGTGGTTAAAATTTTAGTTTGTCTCTTAAATTTAATAAATTATTAACTAATCCTGCAAAAACTTTCTTGAGAGGTTTCCACAACATAGTTCTAAAAGATGGTAAGAGATGTTGGGGGTAGAATTTTCAGGGATCAGAAAAACGTAGGGGATATGGTTTATATATTAAACACATCTTTGCGCGTGCCCCGGAATCACTCCTGTGTGAGTGTACATTGCGCATTTCTTGGGAGTAGAGTCAGTGCCACGTGCCACGTCTCTGTAACCATCAGATTTTGTCAGTGTATGTGATAACTCCCCCCACCTGACTCCACCTCCACCAACGTGACCATATTCTTTACTTTGGGTTCTCACTGACAGCAATGAAACCACTCTGAGTGCTCGTTTAAAGATTAACTTAAATGTTATTATAATATTCTTTCAGAAGAGATACAGATTCTTCAAATAGCATTTTTAGAATCTCTTAAGACAGTTTTTCGCTAAATATAAAAATACAAAAGTTGAATTTGTATACACATATTGATGTATACCATGTGATATTTCAATCCATGTGTCCTCGTGTTAGATTTAAATCAGGTTAAACGTATGTATCTCTTTAAACATTGATTGTTTCTCTATGAAGAAAATATACGACGTCCTTTCTTCTAGCTTTTTGAAATATATCATTCAGTGTTATTATCAGAGCTTTAATCACCCTATTCTTATCTTAGTCACACACTGTGCAGTAGCCCACCAGAACTTCTTACTCCTGTCTCACTGTAACTTAGTTCCTTCAGTCAGCCTTTCCCCATCTCTCCCTTCCCCTTTTCTCCCCATTCTCTGGGAACTACCACACAGTTTTTAAACTTAAAAGTTGGAGTATATTACTGAGAAATGAGTCACAAATATCTACAAGGTAAAGACCAAAAAATTGAGACTTTGTCAGATTTCTTCAAAACAAAGTGACAAATCTAGAGAAGTGAGAGAATCTAGAGAAGATTCTGTTAACTAGTAAGACACAGTTGTCACCAGTGTGGGAGTACGGGAGGCTCACCCTCATGAGAAGGTACCAAACTGCACTTGAGTACACCGTTCTTTCCATTTTTCTTTCTATTAAGTGGTCTCAGTGCTGATCTTGGAAAATGTAATAATAATTTGAACACCTGTTTCTTTTCAGTGGAGGTACTTGAGATAATACTTATCAAAGACAATCTTCTTCAAAGGAATTTGTAATGCCATTCATATTCTATCTTACTTTCTATATACCATTTTAGTATAGGCGGATATTTGGTGTCCCTATGATGTTTTTCGACCTCATCCTTTTGATTTTGGTACCAAAATTGTCATTAGGGTTGTAGAGATCAAGAGCCTTCACCTTCCAGTTCTATGTGAAAGACAAGCTTACATTTTCCTTTCATCATTCAGAAAATGAAAACAAAGCTAAACATCTAAAATTTATCTAAACTACTCTTGCTGTTTACCATTTATTTCTAGTGACAATGAACTCTTAAGAGAGACTCTTAATTATTTTATTAGTATTATAATATTTGATGTAAGTGAGCCAACAACAGCTCTGAGCATGCAAGTGCAGATGTATTTAGAAATGATGCTTTAGAGGGCAAATCAAAGGATCATTTTGAACTAGGATGCAGTAAACACCTCCTAAGGAATCTCTTGGAACCAGTTCCAGAGAATGGAAATTTTTTTCTAGCATGAGCAGAGACAATAGTTATATGACACACACTTAGAAAAAGAAGGAATAATTAGAAGATATATGGCTATAGGGGTGTCCCAATTGGGTGGAAGAACAAGGCATAACCACCTAGATGCAGGAGGAGAGAGGTTTCACAACTGAAGGGTCAAGGGTGCCAGAGGCTGAGAGAAGCCCAACACGCGGATGAGCCATGGCCCACAGAGTCAGAGAGCCCGAAACAGAGAGACTGAAGCCTCAGATACACGGATACTTCCCTGTTGTTGCTAGATTGAATGGTAAAGAATGAAAGAAAAACTACGTCGCTTACCCATTAGCATTGGCTTCTGTCTTTAAAAAAAAAGTTTTCTTTAGACTTATTGTTCCCTAAATAGATTAGGGTATTAAGCAAAGCCATAGGATAAATATGGCATATCTGGAGCATGAATTTTTACTTAGGTAAACAGTTGGCGCACTATGGACCAAATCTGCCCTGCTTCCTGTTTCAGTATTTAAAGTTTTATTAGACAATAGCCATGCTTATTCAGTCACATATTGTCTGCTACAGTGGCAGAATTTCGTAGTTTGTATGTAGTAGTGAATCACCATTTGTTACCTGCAAGCCAAAAAGATTTACTGTGTCCTTTACAGTAAAGGTTTACTGATTCCTGACTAAGATAACTGGGGAGGAAGAGTTAACTCACTTAAAAGGAATTTAAAACATTATGGTGTAATAGAATAGTTAAGAATAATTACAAAGTGAAACAGCCTTGAATCCTATCCCACCACTAATCAGATTTATAACCTTGAGAAATTTTCCTAACTTCTCTGAGCTGAGATTTCCTCATCTGTAAAACAGTAACAGAAATAGCACCAGTTATTGTGAAATAGTACAGAAAAAATTACCAAAACACTTGTTAAAGATGGTAAGGTAGTGTTTATTCAAGGGGGACCATGATGATAGGTATAGGGTCTTACAAAGTGGAAGAAAGATTGCAACAGGGTCTTACAAAGGGGAAGAAAGATGAGACTCAACTCTGACTTCCTCAAGGCCAAATGGTGCTTTACAACCACCAACCATGGTGAAGTCAGTAGATAGAAAAATTACTGAGGACACATCAGAGGTGAGAGGTTTCTGGTGAAACCCATTTGTTGCTGAAAGCAAACCAGGGTGGTCAGGTACCAAGGGCAGGGGATTTTCTCTAAACTGACTTAGCAAGACTCCTGCTCAAACTGAATTCTACAAGGACAGAGCAGGAAGACCAAGTCAGGCCTCATCAAGTAGAGCACTCAAAGGAGCCTCACCTAACTAAGTCTTGGTCAGAAGTAAATGAGATGATTTGTGTGAAATTCTGAGCACACTGGCTGCTAAGTGGTTAAGATGTAGTAAATGTTAACTATTATTGTATTAAAGTAAACTTTTAAATACATTACATTACAATTAAATTACATTAATTTTATGGAATTCGAAAGCTAAACTCAGGTGTTCGTGGACCCTAGGGCCAAGAGCTTGCTCTTCTCGGTGGAGAGCAAGTGAAGAGGGGTGCCTGAGGCCATGCGTGCATTTTCTTCCCCAGGCACTCTTGCCTGTGGTGTTAGGCCAGGTCTCTGCTGATCAGAAACTCGATGCAGTTCAACACTTAAATCCTTCTGTGCTGCTGACTTCAGTTTTTACTTGGCACCTGCTAAGCAATTTAGGAATATACTACCTGACTAGAATTTCACTTAATTTAAAAAAAATCTAACTCTCTGTGTTTAACTTCTGTTGACATGCAGTGCCCTTACTAAGCTAGTAAATTAGAGCCCATGACTTCCTTAGAGAGTTCTGTAGTTTTGTGTTTGCTTAAATCAAGAATGAAAATCTCCCCTTTAGCAATATTTACCTTTGGGTTGGCAGACCTAACATCCTATTTCGCTGATTTCCAATCCTTTTTGAACACATCCACTGTATCAACTTGTGGCTCTGTGCAAGATTCTCTTAGTCTGTAAACGAGTTTGTACTTACGTTTGCACTGCACTATATCACTCAGAGGTACCTCATCCAGTTTGGTAAATCTAGATACTTTCTTACCATGTTTGGTGAAGCACTATGGGGGAAGGGCTGTTCAACAATAATGAAAGTAAGAGCACATGCCTGAAGACTTCTCTATATCTGAAATTATTAAAAGAATTTTATTATTGAAAAGTTTTAAGGTCCTGAAGAAACCTGGCTGTAAAGCTTTATATTTCTAATGTCTAGTACATAGCAACTGCACAATAAAACATATGTCAATCAAATTTAAAACCACACCTGAGTCTGGAGTATAACAAATATGACATGGTAAAGGAAAATAAAGTGTTCCTAAATTATATCAAAAGTAGTAATTTGGGTATAGTTGTATTTCATTATGTCAGAGTAATCTCATCACATTGTGGTTCCTTTATAGGATGTATAGGATATCCTTTAGAAATAGCATAGAAAATCTTTCTTATGTGCCATGAAAGATATTCCTGTACATTTGTAATAGACCATGACCACACCTGCCATAGGCCAGATAATGAAAGGAAAAAGAGGCAAAGATTAATTAAATGCATAGAACTGTGGCAACTGTGGTCATGATGTAATCCCTCCAGATCAGGAGTCGGGTTCTGGAATACTGGCGTGTGCTCCGTTATACAGCCTAATGGTATAAAAAGCAAGATGCCTACATTTTGAGCACTTCTGGCCCGGCAGATTGGTTACTCCATACAGGATGGATGCACTGACCTCTGAGCTTCAGGTGCACCTCCAGGGGCAAAGAAGGAGCAGCAGGGACGTGTGTCCATTTAGTTGCACCCATGCTTCTGAGTATCCTCCACCTGCTCCTTTGCTAACTCAGTAACATGCAAGTGAAAGCAACTTTGAACCTGTCCACATTTTTTTTCCTAATACTGGAAATTGAATCCAGGGCCTTAGTATTCAGCAATATCCTCAGCCCTTTTTCATTTTTATTTTGAAGTAATGTGTCACTAAGTTGCCAAGATTCCCAGGCTGGGCTCAGACTTGGAGTTCTCCTGCCCCAGCCTCCTAGACTGCTGGAATTACAGGTATGTGCTGCCATATCTGGCTTTCCACATCTACTTTTACCAGTCTTTGAATTCTGACCTATCACATTATTGTCTAGTCCGGCTTACCTTTACTCTTCAACCATCTTCACCAGTAGTCCACCAGGATTGTTACATACACTGTCTGCCAAGCATTTACCTAAACTAAGGAGAAGACCACAGCAATTATAACCACCTTAAGTACTGTATGTGTGCAAGATAAAATACTGTATATGTCCTATTAAGCTCTTTTCTCTTTCTCATTTTTTTCCCCACATGCAAACTAATTTTGAGGACTAGGCTGATCAGCTGATGGAGTACATCTGTTTCTACTTCATTTCATTTTTTCATGGGGACCTGGGATGTATATAATTGGGGAATTCCCTTAAACAAATTAGAGATCTGTGCAAAAAAAGAAATGATAAGTAACTAAACTTCATTAGTTCATGGTACATCCGTTTCTAATGGCTCCTTGAGAATGGTATCTTGTAGTCCTTTCGTGTACTGTAGTGTGAGTAAATAAGTGGCCCTCAGCACGCCTTCTGCATGCCTCATGGCTTCCTCCTCTGCAGGCCCCCAGAGAGCCCCTGATGCCTTAGCACAGTCCAGCAGACCCGACTTCCCTCTCTCAAATTCTGCCTTTCCACGACTTCCATTGCACTATCATCTGACTTGGTTTTTATTTTTACTCTTGTTAGCTAGATTTCTTAGTTTCTTAGAGTACCCTAATGTTAATTTTTATCGTTCCAACTGCATAGAATACAGATTTCCTCTTTCATCTATCCTTTTTCCTGACTAGCTGAGAATCTATATGTGATTATTGACTTGACTGTTCTCTGTAAGCAGGTAGGACAAACCATTTCTATAATCAGGGCCCCGCCTAAACACCAGCTCCATAACTCTTAATGATCTGCTAGGCCTTTCTATTTAGATAGTTTATTGTCTCAAATTCAGTGTGTCAGAAAATTCTCTGGCCCCTACTCTCTACCAGCAACTCTCCTACCCCACCTTTTTCTGTTGATGGCATAATACTATAAAGACACCACAGTCACCCTGCCTTTCCTTCACCCATCTGTATCCAGGCGCTGAGTTCAGTTCCTTTTCCTGAGCAGTACCTCTGGACTCTCCCTCCTTCCTCCAGTAACACCCTACATTAGCCCTTGACCTATTCATCAAGGCCTTTGAGAGTCTAGTTTTGATTATCATAATACAAAATACCCCCCTCCTCTGAGCTTCCTGTTGTGCAGTATGCCATCTTCTATTGTTCCTTGTCCTGTTCCTCTCCCAAGTTACATAGGAAGTGTTTTAGTTACTTTTCTCTCTTTGTTGGGACAGAATACTCGACACTCAAAGTTAGGGGAAGAAAGGTTTATTAGCTCACAGTCTGTAGAGGTTTCAGTCTATAGTCTGCTGGGTCCAAGGCAGGGCGGCATGGCAGAGGCAGGGCGGACCGGCATGGCAGACGGGCAGCCCACCGGCAGCAAAGTAAAGTGAGTAAAATGCAAGGAATATATGCAAATAAGCAATGCAAACAAGCAGCTAGTTAGCTTCTTCCTGTATCTTATCTAGGCTACCTGCCCTTAGGGCGGGTAGCACTCCCACCCTTAAGTTTAGTTCCACATCCTTGATCCCAGCAGAACCATGCCAAACCAATCAGTGGATTAATTTAGTAACCGCACACTCTAGCTCCAGCTATCTCTTACCACATGAGGCTTTGGGGGGACATCTAGACACAAACCATAACAGGAAGCATTCAAAAAATATCAGTTAGACAATTTATTATAATCGCAGTTAAGATTCCAGGAGATGCGCTTTCCAGTTCCATTTGCCTGGATTTTGTCAAACTGTCTTGCCTCTCTGAGAATATACTCACAGGTGAAGCACTTCTAGTCAACAAAAATGCAGGAGACAACCCATTGAAAGAATGATTGTTGGCTCTGTTTTCACTGATGTTTCTGTTGAAATTTACTTTTGTCCTTTGAATTTCTTATATGCCTTCAAAATTATACAGCTCTCAAATTTTTTATTTATGTCCACTATTTCCACTCCAGAGTAAATCTGGAATCAGATTTCTTGAATTCAAAGCAAGATACTTGAACTTTTATCTGTATTTGAGTGTCTTCATCTAAAAAGTAGACACAGTAATAATCAGAGTGTTGTGTTATAAGGGTAAATAGGTAAATATATTTAAAGTAAATGTCAGCAAAAGTGCTCAAAAAATGTTAGACATCATAATTATTATTTAATCCTTGGTTTAAATAGGATAGTCAGTTGACCCCATCTTGTCCTCTCCCATCACCGTATATATACTACTTAATACCAGATCTGTTATAATTTATTTCTGATGATTTTTGATATTCTTTTCTCCAGGACTATTTGAATTAATCTATTTAGAAGGACTAGAACATCAACCAAGTAATTAGCAGATTTCAAGATTTCAGACTGATTGTTCTGTCCTTGTCCATCTGTGTTTATTAATTATCTCTCTGTTCTGACTTTTCCTCTAAAATTGACCAGCTGTCCTACTGATGTTTTCTTCTTCACTGATTTCTTGCGATCATTATAAATATTAATTTTAATGCTACTATGATGTTAGAACTTCTCTGAGTGAAATAATTTTTTAAAAACTCAATAGATTTTAGTTATTTATTTATTTTTTGCAGTACTGGGGACCGAACCCAGGGCCTTCACAATGAGCTACATCCCACCCCTTTTTATTGTGTTTTTTATTTTGTCTCTCTAAGTTGCCCCGGCTGGGCTTATACTTGTGACCTTCAGCTTCTCAGAGTGCTGGGATTATAGGCATGTGCCACCACACCCCGTTTAGACTGTCTTTTAAAAATACTGTAAGATCCATGGCAAAATTGAGTGGAAGGTACTGAGATGTGCCATACACACCTACACATGCATAACCTCCCCATCATTAGCAGTCTCCACCTGAGAGGTCCATTTGTAATGCAGGGAAGTTCAAACTTTTCCTCTCAAGGTTTGATAGTTGAGTCTACTGAAACAAACCACCAAGATTAACAGGAAAAGAAAAAAGCATACAAATGTATTAACATGTGCATGCAAGGCATAAAAATATGAAACTCACAGAGAAGTCAGATGATAGAGTCTTAAATATCATCTTCAGAGGGGAGAGGAAAGGGGGGCGGTTTTATTTATTTATTTTTGGTTTTTTGAGACAGGATCTCACAATGTAGTCCAGGCTGGCCTTGAACTCACTATGTAGCCCAGGCTGGTGTCGAACTCTCAACCATCCTTCTGCCTCAGCCTCCCAAGTACTGGAATTATAGGTGTGTGCCACGACGCCCAACGTGGGGGGCAGTTTTAGAGGGGGAGTATATGATCTGTGGGGAGAGAATGAGCTTGCAATCAGGGATAGTATTCCTCTGGGTTCTCATTGCGATGTTTGATGCTCAGCCTTCTCCTCTGTGGTATGAGTTCAGTCTTCCTTGGCTAGTGACATTTCTGTAAGAGCATTTTCAGACAACCGTGTTCCTTTTTGGTGGCTTTGCTCTTTATGTAGACAGGGAATGTCAGGGGAAGCCCTTCTCTACTTTTGGTGCTACCTAGCTACTGTCAATTTGAAATCCAGAGCTGCTTATTTTGATGTTTCATTTTCTGAGTCCCAACAGTTATACTCTTGTATTATCAGCCAGAATTGATAAATTAGGTTTACATTGGGTTTTGCTCTTGGTGGTGTACATCCCATTGGTCTTAACAAATGCATCGTAATATGTGCCTACTATCACTGTATCATACAAAATAGTTTCACTGCCTCAAAAATCCTTATTTATATAACTTTTTATATATTTTAGTATTTTGTATATTTTAGTATTTCTAGTGTGAATTCCTGGATGTATGGTTCCACGTGAAAAGACTTGTACTTTTGATTACCCACTGAAACCGTCTTCCCACTAATAGTTTATAAGCATTAGTTTCCCCATCCCCTCATAATATTTCTGCGAATAACAGGATGACTTTTGAACTACAGCTACTCTCATTAAAAAATGAAACTCAATGGTTGGCCTATTTTGCCTTCTGTATTTGTCTTAGACAATTTCTTCATTTATTCATGATTTATTATTCATTTCATTTATAAAAAAATTAGGATGGCTCCTCTTTGTCCCAGACACCCTATTATTTACTAGCAATCATAAAAGAAATATGAACCATATTATATGCAAGGGATCACAAAATAAATGAGTATGATCCTCAGGGAACATTTCCTGGTATGGAGACACCCCTAATTGAAGTAGAGTAGACAGAGTTTGAAGGAGGGCAGGCTCAGAGTTATGGGGAAGCTCAGGAGGGACACTAGCCCAGATTCTTGGAGTTGTCTGGGGAGGCTTGGTGTGGAGTCAGGTAAAGCAGGGAAAAGGCGAGGGCAGTATTCCAGGTGGAAGACGTCACGTATGTACAGCCTAGAAGACCAGGAAACAGGGGACAGTGTGCTTATCAGAAACTTCAGAAGTGCCTTCCCACAAACATGGGAATGGTTCCTAATATAGATGTTTTCAAATCAGCATTATACTGGGAATTACACAGACTTTATGTGAGAAACAGTTATTCCTATCCATAAATATGGATATTTCTTATTTGTGACTTATTAAATGCTAAATCAGAAATGTTGATTTTGTAAATAAATTACACAGTGTTAGCAAGAAGTTAAATAAAATGTTGAAGAAATAACTGAATGCTGACATTTTCTGTTAGCTAAAATATTCTTTTTAGGAAAAAGAGGGCTTGGCAAAATATAAAAGTGTTTTCAGTATGGGATTTAAAACATTATATGAAAATTAACCAGTGCAGTTTTGTATAATGCACTTAATCCTGGCAAGCACTCTAAGGCACTAGATACCAAAAGAAAGCCAATATTCAAGACTAAACAGAAATGTCAGCAAACACCCCTATATTAATAGAAGTTTGGAAAACAATGTGTTCTTCTCTCTAAAAATAACAAAGATTTTACTTCTAGTTAGGAGGAACGATGGACCTTAGGGATCTTGCGGACAGTAAGATTGATGTTTCTTTAAGGCCGAGTTTTAAGCTTCAGGCGCAGTTTTCACCAAGCGGAAGTCTATAACGCTTATACATCAAGGGCACTTATGTGGTGATTGCAAAAATTGCAGTGAGAATTGACTACAGTACTTAGTCAGACCGTGACATTTTAGGTATTTTCTTCTTGCTCTTTTCAGCGGCTGGTTTTATGGCAGGTGCTTCCTATGACATTCTGGAGCAACAACCAGGAATATGGCATCAGGGGTGACAATAAGATGAATGGTTGGAGAAGACAATGGCTTCCTGACACTGTTGAAGAATTACCTAACAAGCTTCCTGTTTTAAAAGTGAAATGCTATTTAGAGAAGAAGCTCTAGGAAAAGAGGCAGATACCTAAAACAGTGCTTGAAATTAGACTATCATTTATTCCAAAAGTTTAAAATTTTCAAAAGAATATTTTTAACTGGATAGAGAAGGATTTTTCTGTTGTTTTATTTACCCCAATGCCCATTCAGTACCTCTCATATTAGTGTTATGCTTTGAACATTCAAGAATGTTGCATCAAGAAAGAAAATTAAATCCTTAATAAGATCTATAATTAGAAAGATGTAAGACAGAGCATTCTCGTATTTACAAACCCAGGAATTACAGCAGGCATTTCAACATCTTTGTGAAAGGATTAAGCAGGCAAAAATTTCTTGTGATTCTTAAAATTCACATCATTTCATTTATATTTCTCAGTGCCCTTCAGGTTCTCACTTAGCCATTCTCTTCTCCCACCCAGTACATTTAAAAAAAAAAGTATAAATATTTGTGTGTGCATGTGTATATTTACATTTTGTAGTCCACAAAGTTTGGAAATATTAAGTAGGGGAGCCATGGTACCCATGGGGGATGATTCCGGGACTGCCCACAGATATGAAAATCTGCAGATGTTCAGGTCCCTTATATAAAATGGCACATTACATGGATGTAACCTACGCACATCCTTCCACATACTTCAAGTCATCTTTAGATTAACTGTTTAGATTAACAGATTACTCATAACACGTAATACAAGGTAAATGACATGTAAATAATTATACTATATTGTCAAGGAAATAATGACAAGAAAAAAAAGCTGGTACACGTTCAGCTCAGATGCAATTTTTGACAATATTTTCCTTCTGCAATGGGTTGAATCTGTGAATGCAAAACTCACAGATATGGAGTTCACAGACCAACTGTACACTGAATTCATGATGCATTCACTGCCTTGTGTATTCTTTGTGTCTACTTTCAATATGTAAGGTAGACCTGGCATAGTGGTCATTTTATACTCATGACTCCTGAATACTCTAAAACATGTGCAGTTAGGACAAGAGTCTAGTTCACTGTAGGCTGTAAAGAGATGTGGGTGTTGATTTAAAGGGTCTCATCGAGATTTGGTTACACCTGTCTCGGCAGACCTTCTGATGGACTGCAAGTGTCGTAGGAGAAGAGGCACACACACAGGCGCCTAAAAGCCCTGATCTAGCACAGTCAGCCCAAGAAGTTGCTGTTTTTAAAAAGTGTTGCTCATTTCATTTTAATTTAAACCTTGTAAAGATAATTTTATTTCCTCTTTCTTTTCAAATGGGACCAAGGATTTTTCTTTCCATATTGATTCAGTGATTTCTTTCTTGCTAAGACATATAGTTTCTGTTTCTTTAAGTGGATCACAAAATTAGAGATACTTACAAAGCAATCTCAGGATATAATCCTAGACTTTTATGCTTTGCCCAGTCTTTTACAATTGTCTCATTTATGCCTAACTTTATGTGTACACACATGCCTTTTTTAAAGTGTATGTGCTTTCTTCCTACTCTTGTATAATTTTACATATTTGATCCAGCTCCATGTTTACATTGGTACACACAACTAGCATTAGGTTTGGTTAAGTCCAAGTCATAGAGCTCAGCTGGTAAGAGGAATAGTGAGTGGATTTACCAGCGAGAAGCCTGCCAGCCACTGGCATTCCTCATGTCAGAGACGCCGTGTGAAGGCAGAGGACAAGGAAGAGGAAGAGGTTCATGAAGAACGTAGTGTTTGAGCAGCTCGTTCAGTGGATGTTCTGTAGGCACACATGGAGGAAGAAACCTTTTCAGGGAAAGAATGAAGCATGAACAGCACTCCAAAACATCAGTTAGCTGATGGTGCATTCCAGAAACTATAAGGCTTCTGTTCTACCTAGAAAAAAGTGCCAGAGTGCACAAGTGCGGTGGAGGAGGAGAGAGATGAAGTGTAATAGTTAGGAGGGTGAGATGACGGTGAGCCTTCCCTGACACGCTTCAGTTTGGTGTTTTGGGGTCAGCAGTAACAAAGTCAAATGCTACGGAGACCAAGGAGGTGGCATAAGTTAATTTTTCCACTTTTGATAGTGCCATCCAGGAAATCTCTTTTTCTTTTTTATTTTTTCTGTAACACAATGGTGTAGGCTTTTTAATGAAATGTCAGCCAGTATTGTTCCTCACCCTTAAGGTGGAGCTGGGAGGAGTGCAGACTGGAGAGCATACGCTCTGTAGAAAGAGACTAGGCAGTTGGGTCCAGACGCCGGCATGTGGTGCTCTTTAGAATTGTGGACCTACAGTTGCCTAATCTTTCAAAGTAAGTTGAAAAATCTAGATTTTTATTTTAAAGTCTCCCAATTTTTGAGTGTTAGTGGCCGATTTTAAAAAGTTTGTAGAGTACATGAATTAATACAGTGCTGAATGCATAGCATTACATTCAGAGAAACGACTTGAAGAGTTTTAAGTAGAGGAGCCGCGTGTTGAGATGTTCTATTTTGGAAAGTCATTATCAACACTACGGAGGAGGAATTGAAAGTTTGCTCTTGGAGGCTCTGGTGGCAGTCCAGAAACACTTGTTCAGGGCTCGATTAGCATCTGTGGGGGCTGAGTGAAGAAAAAGAGTAAGAATTGTGATATGAAACAAGTAGATTTGGGTGAACTTCAAAACAAAGTATATTGAATGCATGCACTAAGTAAAAATGTAAGTTGATACTATAATGAAGTAAAAGTATTATTTTCTGAGAAAAATGAAAGGAGTGAGCTATTAACTGATAGGGAAGACATGTAAAAGAAAAGATTTAGTTTAGATGTAGGGAGGAATTTTTTTGCAAGGGGAGTTTTTAAAAGAATTACAGAATTGTTTGGAAAGTCATTAATTAGTATATTTCGACTGAAAAGTAATAGAAACCACAAAGAGTTTTTATTTATTTATTTATTTATTTATTTATTTTTTAATTTTTACCAAGAACATGTATTGGTACGTTGTATACATAATGATCGTAGTCAACATGGTTATTTTGTGCCTGTACGTGATATATCTTGGTTTCCCCCCTCTTCCCCTCCCCTCCCTTCCATTCATCCACCCCTCCCTATTTGCAACAAGTTTATTTACATTTTTCCATTTTTTTCTCTTTCATCTTACTTTTCTTTTAACCTTCCTTTCTTTTCCCCCTTTTCCCTATCTAGTTCTCCTCTCTTTTGAATACTATCTTTTTTTTACATAATATCTATTATACCCCTTTGTCCTTATTTACACTTATGATTTCTCATATCAGAGAAACAATTCAATGTGTACTGATAAGTGTCTGATTTATTTCACTTAAGAGTATGTTCTCAAGGTACATCCATTTACCTACAAATGTCTCTAGTTTGTCCTTTTTTATGGCAGAGTGGTACTCCATTGTGTAGAAAAACCACATCTTCTTCAGCCATTCATTAGTTGTTGGGCATTTAGGTTGTTTCCAAGACTTAGCTATTACAAATTGTGTTGCTATGAACATGGTTCTGCATATTTCACTGTGGTATGATGATTTTAACCCTATTAAAAGGCTTTTGCACAGCAAAAGAAATTACTAATAGAGTGGGGCTAAAACCCACAAAGTGGGAAAAAAATTTTGCGAGCTGTCCCTCAGACAAAGGTCTAACATCTAGAATATATAAAGAACTCAAAAAGATCAAACCCCCCAAATTTAAAGACCCTATCCAAAAATGGGCATCTGAAATGAATAAACATTTCTCAGATGAAGAGATAAAAATATCAAATAAATATATTAAAAAATGTTCAACATCATTGGTCATTTGAGAGATGCAGATCAAAACAACACTAAGATACCATGTCACTCCAGAAAGAACAGCTATTATCAAGAAATCAGCCAATAACAAGTGCTGGCGGGGCTGCAGGAAAAAGGAACCCTCCTCCACTGTTGGTGGGAATGTAGACTGGTCCAACCACTGTGGAAGTCAGTGTGGAGATTCCTCAGAAAACTACAATTAGAGGTTCTATTTGACCCAGCTATTCCTCTGGTTGGTATCTTCCCAGAAGAATTAAAATCATCATATCACAAAGAGGCTTTAAGTTGAAGAATTTATTTTATATAATAAAATATCGAGAGGTGGCTAGTGAAGTAAGCAGCTCAGTGATTTCCCACAGACCCTGGTCTTTCCAGGAAACTGTTCCACCCCGGGGTACAAAGATAGCTGCCACCAAGACAGCAACCCCTGCAGAGGGCACCATCCGGGACAGAAAGAGGAAATTTTAGAAGCAAATGCACCCTGTAAGAAAGCCTGTTCTCTTGTCTTATTGACCAAAATGGCATTATTTACTCACATTTGGACCTGTTGCTGGCATGAGAGTGGACCTATCATATTGACTAGTCAAGATCCTCTTCTGCAATAGGAGAGGATAGTCATCTTCCTTGAACTTAGGGGCTTGGCCTGAGGAAGGCAGCCAACACTTGCCTGTCTGTGGGACCTTGGTAACCTCTTCCCTGGAGAGGAAAGAGGAAAACAGGGTTCCTAGCAGAGGGCTTGACTACCTGCCCTTCCACTTACTGCCTTTGAGGCCTAGATCAAGATACCAGCCTTCTTTAAGCCAGTTTCTTTGCCTGTAAAATAGAAATAACTTTAAGTCCTTGTGTAGATTAATCAAGCCAATATATATAAGGTGTTTCAACTTATGATACTATATTTTAAATGCTCACTAAAGGATAGTAGTGAGTTGATTAATCATCTTCAAAGGGCAGTCCAGTTTGGAGTTTCTGAATCTGAAAGAATTTTTGCCTTGGCCTAAGGACAAAGGTCTTTCCAACAGGAAACACTTTAAAACTAAGTAGATCGTAATAGTAAAATTACTGAAAGTCTGAGCTTTCCTGTTGGTCATACAGAAACAGTGAGCTGGATGGGAGAGTGTATTAGCCTCTTTCCAGTTGCTGAGACAAAATAACTGATACCCATCACTTAAAGGAGATGTTTATTTTGGCTCCTGGGTTCAGTCCAAGGTCACCTGGCTCCAAGGCAGAAACAGGATGATAGAAGATCATGGTAAAGGTGTGGGAGAAGGATGGTAGAAGTTCAACCCATGGCACCCAGGAAACAGACAGAGAAAGGAGAATACATTTTTCCAGGTGACACCAAGGTGACTCACCTCCAGCCAGGCCCCACCTCCTAGCAGCACAGTCACTTACTGAACTATCAACAGATCCAGTCACCTTCCAAACACATGAGACTTTGAGGGGACATTTTAGATCTAAACCATAACAGAAAATGCAAGGTGAGCCCAAGAGATTTGGCTCTGACCCTTCGCACCCCGACTCAGAGGGCGAGGGCCGCAGGCCCATCACATCCTTGTGAGGAGAGGACACATTTCCCGTGCAAACCTTACGGGACCTCCAGCCCTCCCCACTCAGCTGCTTCAGGGTCGGGTGTTAAATAGCCATGCTTGATCAAGTAAACGCTCAGAAATAATCTACTTTCATTCCTTTGAATGTTTATTTATGCAATTCTGTTGTTCCCGAAAGAGAATCTTAATCTACACTATTCACTAGTGCAGAAAAAGGTACCAAAAGCATAGTTTACTTTCAAAGGAATGACAGAAGCAAGAAAACATATATATATTGGCTCCCACACCAAATTACACATTTCCTTCTCACGTACACTGAAAGTGCGCCTTTGCACCATTAGTAATAAGAAAGTGTCCCCAAGCCTCTTAGATGTCTCTACGCAAGAGGACCAGCATATGGCGTTGTTACTGTGTTGCTGTAATTTATGTAAATGTGTTGTCAGAGATGAATTAAAACTTATAGTTGTAAATCTAGAAGGACACAGCTATAACTCACACAGATTTATTACTTGTAGATATGTATAGCAAGTCACTGGAATTACTGCCTCTCCACTAGACAGAGGTTAAAGAAGAAGGTAACAACTTACATGCCATTATACATATACAGCCGTTTGTCATTCACTGGTAGTGGTATGAATACAAAACACAAGTATGTAGAATGTCCTTGACCCGACACAATCTAATTGGTGAATTTCAGGCAGGATTCTGTAAAATGCATTCCCAAAGAGCACCAAATGTAAAGTCAGGAAATTTGGTTTTAGGCCCATTCACTAACTCTGTTGTTAACTTTTCTGAGCCTAGGTTTTTTAGGTATAAGACAATTTTTAAAACCTATTGAATCTACTCAAATCTCGTCTGCATGGCTTTTATAAGGTAATCATGCTCACATTTATTCATTCAGAAAACATTTATTGAGTACCTATTATGTATCAGCACAAAAATGTTTTTTGGTTGAAAGAAATAATTTCATCCAACATCCTTGTTTTATAAAACAAGAGAATAAGGCCAGAAAAGTAAGTTTCTTTATAGAACTATGTGAAAAAGCTTTTTAAAATTGCAAAGCTCATTTAAGGGGAAATAATCATTAATTATAATATAAAGCTAGTATCTCTTTTATATGATGATGTATGTGTTTTTAGTACTCCATGAATATTTCCAACTATCTGGGAGTTCCTTTTAATTCAGTGGGCATTGTCATTTAGCATTGTTCTTTCCAAACCAAGTGACAAATCAGAATCACAAAGGAAATTTCAAAGTAGATTTCTCCTACCTCAGTCCCTGAATCAGAATCCCTGAGGCACCTGCAGTTTTATAGAGTGGCCTCTAGATCATTCTAAGGCATATTAGAGGTTGGAGACTCTAGGTTTCAAGTAAAATAAGTACTTTATATGAAGAAAACATAACATGTGAGTTACCATGAGCCAATACTTAGGTTTTCAATGTCTGTGAAATTAGGCAATTTTAAAATAAGGAAAAATAACATTCCTTAGATATAGTATCATGCAGACTGATATGGAGCCTGCAGATGAGTGCAGTTTATTTTTGATGTTATCATTGGGAAAGCATTGTCGCAACAACACAGCAAGTTTAGAGGGAAAACCCCATCACTGTTTCCCCACAACAGTTTTATGTTTATGCACTACTCATGTTGGTAAATAATTATGGATAGTTGAAATCATAATCTACATGCCCCCATATTTACTTCCTAATATTACTTAACTTCCTAAAATTTTAGTTAATTAGGTTTTAGTTACTCCTGTCTATCCAGAAATGTGTATCGCTGTCCTGAGCTGACCTGGGGACAGAGTCCCTACATTTTCATTTTGCATTTGAGAATTTTCCTATTACGTTAATGCTAATTTTTCCAGCCAACGCATAAAGCTAGTATGGCTGAAAACACACGTAACCTCCTTTTCTTGCCATAATCTCCTTCTCGATGCCTTTTCAGTTCTTCAGATTACAACAGGAGGGAGCCTCTGTCCAACAAAATCACTATAGAAAATGTGCTTACAAAAGTCTCCAATATCTGGTTAACCCCTTGTAGCTTTGTCCATAACAGGACTTTTTCTCCACCCACTCAGATACAGCACAGAATTCGAGATTTTCCAGTCTGACGATCTCTTTCACAATTTGGTAAAATCTTTTCTCTGGCTGTAGCATCCATTCAGATAATTTGCTAACAACAAGTACTAAGTATTTAAGCTATAATACTAGTGCCACATACTATTAAAATAATGTATTTTTATGTAAGTATTGTGTGGAAATTAATAGTTCCTCTATAGATGTAACTGGGAGAACATTTTTGACTGCCTTGTTTTTCTTAGTTATGAAAGCAGTAAAACTTTCAAGATATGAGCCATTTCCACATTTGGGGAAAATATTAAGTGTTTAGTCTGTTACTGTATTCCTAATGATACATTAAAAGAAATAAGGCACCAATATTTTACAGAACAACAAGAGAACCTCTAGCACTCAGGGCCTTTCTCCTGCCAAAGCCCCATGGAAAGTCTCCTCAAAGTCATCTTGCCGCAGGGTAGTTATGCGTGCTCCAAAGCACATGGAAGGGGATTCAGTAGCTTTCATCAGGGAGCTTTTCTCTGGCTTGAGGTCATGATGAGACAGGAGGATTAGTTTTGTTTACACATACTCGCATTGCAGTGGTGCAGACCACTTGGGATTTCTGGGCTATCCTCTTTTCCTCAGCTGTTTTTAATATGAAGGGGCATCTTGTAATGGCTCCCACTGGAGGCTCTTGCTTCCCGTCTACAAGTTGTGGCTAGCACCCACAGACCACCTTAGCATTTCAGAGGCTCTAGCAGTGCACAGAACCTGGTGGAAGCCCAAGGCATAACCGTGTATGACTTTCCAGGCCTCACATACATTTGCTCAACAAATGTGAGTGGTGGGTTCAGTGCCAGCTACTGACATAAAATGGTGAGCAAAACAGGTAATTCTTACCATCCTTGTGGGGTTTAGACTAAACAGAGGTCTAGGAAATAATTATCCAAATAAGTATATTATTACATTTTAAAACAAATACTGTGAGGAAAACTAGAGTATGATAAAAGAATGTTTAAACAAGGAGAACTAAAGATGATGGTGGTGCTTTTTGAGGAATTGACATTTAACCTGAAGCTATGTGTCTTGAGCAAGAGTTCATGAAGCATCAGGTGGATTAGAGAGAAGAAAATGTTCACAGTCCCTACAGTGAGAAAGATGTTAGGACATTTAAGGAGCCACATGGAGTGAATGGAGGAAAGGGGGTCTGAGACAAGCCTGGAGAGAGGGTACAAAGCCAAGTATGCCTTGCAAGTCATGAAAGAGAATTTTTATATTACCCTTAGTGCAGCCAGAAACCAGTAAGGGTTCTAAGCAAGTGACATGACCTGACTTCACCTTGTTGAAAGATCACTCTTGCTACTATGTGGGGAATGGGTGAGAGGACAAAAGTGAAAATGGGGAGGCCAGCTAGAGGCTATTTGAGAAGTATTCCAGGCCAGGCAGAATACCAGCCTAATCTGGTACGGAAACAGTGAAGTTGGAGACTGAACTTTGTTGTGGTAATTAAGAGAGTGAGGTATTGAGGATGATTTCTCGGTTTTCAGCATGAAGGACAGATTCAGTGGAAAACACCAGAAGAGAAGCAGATCTGTGGAATAAGTGGTAGTAGAAAATTAATAGTTTGATTTTTGATGTTAGCTTTGAGATATCTAATAAACATTCATGTTGAGATGTCATATATGTAGCTGTATACATGGCTTGGGAACACAGGACATAAAAATTTAGACATTATAGACATCATTGGCGTGTTGATTTATTTGAAGTCCATGGCAGCAAATGAAGGTGGAGTGAGAAGAAAAGAGGACGGGGACAAAGCCCCACTTAAAAATGTTCAACATTTAGAGATGATGTGGGAAAGGTTCATCTGGCAAAAGTGTGAGCATGGATGGTTTGAGGACATGGAGAAACTCAGAAGCCTGTGGTATCTGAGATACCAAAAGAGGAGTGTGTCAGGAGAAATGGGTGCAGAAAGGTTAAGTCAGTAGTCGTCTGCCAGCGTTGGCAACAGAAGGTTAGTGGTGGCTTTCCCAAAAGGGTCTCAGTGCGGTGATGGGGCTAGGAGCTTGGCAGCTGGGCAGCAGGTGGGAAGGCAGACTGTGTAGCCCACTCTTCAGAGAAGCTTGGCTGAAAAAACAAGAGAAGGAAGAGTCTTGCTGTTTTGTTATTGTTATGGTGGGGTGGTGGTGGTGCTGGTGGTGGTGGTAGTGGTGGTATAAAGATGTATCTTTTTAAATGTACTGTAGGGTGTTTGATTGCTGCATAACTCCTCACCCACAGTTTACCTAGGGAAAGCCTTCCCCAGCATAAAAGGATTTCACACAAATATGAAACTTAGTGTTTTAGATTTGCCATGAGAAAGTAGCCCTACATGTTGTCTGCATGCTAGAATATATTAACACTGTTATTCTAAAACATTGTAATTTTAATTTAATGTCAACCCCAAGAACTCAAGTGGCATTTAGGCCAATGCTTATGAGAGTAAGGAAGAGGCCATTGAGACTCTTGAAATCACAGACTCAGGCAAAGAGCAGTACCCTCGGTTTATGTGAAGCCACACATGACTTTGATAAGAGTCATTTGTTCAGGGGTTCTAAAGACATGTATTAATTTGGTGAATTTCCAAAGCAGTCAGTTTGAGAGTATTTATACAGGAAATTACTCGATAATCTTGTCTCTACAAGATTAAGGCGTATCTCTTGGTTTTTGTTTGTTTGTTTGTTTGTTTGCTTGTTTGTTTTAGGGGAGCAGGAATAGAGCATTATTTGCTTCCTGATTCTTTTCATATTAGCAAAAAAGATATCACTGTTGATGAGCACAGTTATTACAGGCTTTTTCTTAATTTTCTTGTGAACAAGAAAGATTATGTTCCATTTGCCTTTCTTAAGTTCTACCCCCCAAAAAACAACCTAACATAGGCTCATGAACTCAAGCTATTTTCGCATGGTTTAGGCATCTGACTGAAAGAGGATCTCTGTTCCAATTTTTCACCTTTTCCATAAAGCAAATAGAGAGCTGTTTACAGCAGCCTTTGTCTGGCTTTGGCATCGATTTTAAATCACCTGGATTGATCATGTGGTAATGGGACTTTAAAAAATCCCACCAAACACCAAAGCCTCTAAATACAATTAGAATTGAGGGGTTTTTAATCTGCTAACATTGTGTCCATAGGAGTTTATTCTAAATTATCCTTAACTTCTGCTCATGTTAAGTAGGGGAAAAAGCACCGTCCTAATGTATAGTGTCCGGGGTTCTGTGAATGCTTGCTACACACATAGAAATGTTCCTAGTTTTCAAAATGAGGAAGCATCTAAAATCCATGTCTGTCTTCAAGTATTTCCACAGCCAATCAGAGAGAAGCATGCAGATCACCCAGCTGTCAAGTCACACACTCCTCAGCTGCAGGACAACAGCAGGACTTAGGCAAGCTGACCTCAACCAGATCTGACAAAGAGCTGGAAGGTCTAAAATTAAATAGGCCAACACAGATTCTCTAATAATAGGTAGATGTGAAGGGACAACAAGGGATCCCCTAGGAAATCCACTTTTTAAAGACTGCTGATAATAATACTGCTTGTCATTTTACACTTCTCACCATTAAGGGATCTAAGTCTGAATCATCTTATTTGATAATGGAATAGTTCCTATTTTTCACTAATTATTTTTGGATTATTTCTCAAAAGAGGTGTTTTAACGAAGGAAATATTTATAAAGCTTCAAACTACTTTTAGAAGCAGATTTTCCTTTTTCAAAGACAGTTCTATTTTCTGGGTCTTGCTGTAGTAACTCAATTTTGTTGTCATGGTGACTGGATGATATAACTTTTCAAAAATGGAAACCTGGCTTTTAACTAGACTGCACTAACCTACTAGTCATAAATGTAGAATTCAGAGCAATTTATCCTCAATTTCTCTGCAGCTAAAGTCTAAGTTTACTTTGTAGACAGACATCAGATTTCGATAATTAAACACACTCACAGAGTTAGCTCCCTGCCAGTCTCCAAATAGTAAAATATAATAAGCATCAACAAAGGAATTATTTTTTAATTCATATTCTTGTCATTTGAAAAACATGTCCCCATAATAATTATAACTCTGGGGCATTCTTTTGGTAGCAGTTAAATAATACAGAGCCATTTTCTCGATACTTGTGTTAGTGTGGAACAGGAAAAGGAAACAAGATAGTCTCTTATCAATAGACAGAACAAAAAGTGGTACGTTTAAAAAGCAATGAAAATGCTGTAAGAGATCAGTGCTTTGTTTCCTAAATGTACTCACATACCATATTATACAATTGCAGTTTTTTTTTCTTTTTAGTATTCTTTTGATATCCTAACAATAGAAACATATTACAATCCTTCCTATAATATTATGTTGGAAGAACATTTATGATTACTTCAAACTGAGCTGGGGTCTATTTGAATTTTTAAAGATGTTATTTAATTGTTTTTTTTTTAAAGAAACTTTAATTTTTCAAAGTCAGAAATAAACCTTAAAATGTTTTCCACTGATTTTTCTTCCAGCACATTTTCTTCATGTTTCAAGAAAGATGGCTTTACATAGTAACTTAGAAATAACACCTAATGATTAACAGAATGATGGATGTGATGAATCACCTTTTTCTTGAGAAATAATAAATCAACATATTCCTACTCATAAATTTTTACTGAAAAATGTGAAATATTAGCATCATATTTTAACAAGGTGTCAGATACAAAAACTGTTGGCAAAATGTTGCTGTTGGAACCAGTAGAATACATTAAAATGTTATGTTTCTCTTATGGAAACAAAGTAATTCAAATATAATTTGTAATTTCTAAAATTTAGTTTGGTTTTAGTTCTTATTTATCCTTCTGGTAATAATAAGCATCTGTTTGAGAATTACCAATACTATACCCTCAAAGTTAAGACAGTACAATCTATCAAATTAGATGTTTTTAATCACAAAAATTTTGGTTAAGCTTTTAAGTTTAGGAGTGCAGACTGAAACGCTTCGTAAAACAATGTTTGCCCTTTTTATATATTTAAGTAATTCTGTCCTGATCCCTATTTATGTAGCACTTTTTTGCTCTTACTCTGGCATCATTTTTAAGCAGACTTTATATTGAATTGTTTGGATTTTTTTGGAAGCCTCATTGAAGGATGAATTTGTGATTACATTAAAAGGTTAGTTGATTGTTAGTTGCCCTCCACGTTGGCTCTATTTTCATTCGGGGTGTTTTCCTACAGTCACCACAGTGTATTGTGAGAAGTGGAGCAGGGAAGTGTCCTTCCCCTGGCTATATTGATTTGCCCTTCAGCTGTGTGCAGTGCGGAGAGAACCTCAGGCCTTGTTGTTGATTATCTACACAGTGTCTCTGGGAGCATTATTGACCCATTGCCGCTGACTGCCTGTGGCTCTTGATTTTTCACACCGTCTCCATGACACTCATAATAAAACATACTATCTTATTGCTGCTACTCAACTCTGGGAGCCAACCGACTCAGCCTTCGAACACCACAATGTTTCTGGAGAACATTTATTATATGTGGGGTAAAGTGTTACAGCAATTTTAGGATTCTGTTTTGTGTAGTTTTAATAGCTGCCTCTATAGTAAGATTTCTCACACAAGATTACATTCCTGTTGCCTTTAAAGAGCCAATGCTAGCTTTGCATATGATGTCAACATGAAATTTTCCATGATTAGTATAAGAATAATTGTACAATACTGTTAATTAAAAGAATATTCAGCATTAATGTTAGATTTGACATGTTGCTGTAATGTTCATTTTCAAAACTAAATTTTAAAGTATATTACAAGGGTTATGCTATGATTTGTTACTATGTTATCCATTTGTTACAGTGAACAACAGGTTCTGGGGGACTTTTCTGATTCTATTTGATTAGCAGGTTTTGAGTTCACCTTTATAAAAATGTACAACAGTTTTACATACATACATTTAAACTTCTGATAGCATATCAAGTTACATGACATCAAGTAAAATCTTTTAGTTCTTGTGAATTATTTTTTTTCTCTTTAAGCTGTAATTCGTAGAAGATGGGTTTCTGTGAGCATATATCCTTTCGTTTTATATTTGAGGTTTCTGTTTACTGGTATCAGATTATTTTAATTTTTATTACTTTTCATATATTTCTCAATCCACAATTAGCATTAATAATTCTTTTGTGCCCTAAGTGTTGAGTGGTTGTATTGAAAGGAATTCAATAATAGGATATATGCATTTGGTACAGAGAGAATAAAACGTAGCTGTTTCTCAAAGGTACTTTAAATAGTTTGATGCACTGTAACTACTATTACTATATTAAAAGTAATATAAAAGAGCCATAACATTCTTATATCAGATATTTTTATAGAAAAGATAACTCAAAGCAAGATTCACAAATTAGGTTAATATTATTACTTTTTACTGAAGCTAATTTAGAATGTTTATACTAAAACGAGCAAAAATTTCTTAAACAAATTTTGTTAAATCTTATTTAATAAATCGAGTCTTTGAGAATTATAATAGAACTAATTTATATTTAGTAGTATGTGTTCAACTTCAGGAATTCCCTGAACTAGGATCTGCTTCCAAAATGTCTCTTGTACACTCATGTAGCAATATGTTCAAATGATAAATAGCTTACCACTTGAAAATATTTAAAGTCTTACACTTTATGTTTTTAAACTTTGCCATTAAAAAGAAAAAGACAGAAAAAAAGAATATTGCCTTTAAACTTTCATATTATTGAGGCACCAGTGATTTTTTTTTTTAGCATTTGAAATAATAATTCTTTATTGATTTATGGTTTTAGTTTTCATGTTTTAGCAAATTCTTGAAGGTAGGTTTTGTGTTTGAGTGTTACATAGTTTTCTAATGTATGATTTAAAAAATATCAAAACTATCATAAAATGAGAAGTTTTTAATCAGAGCTTTTAGCAAGTATTGTTTGGGGGTTAGGGTCATACCACTGTAGCCTCAGAGGCTGCCTGTGACAGCTGTGCACAGAACACCAGGAACTAAAGTTGTCCCCAGTTTGAATCTAGTTGCTTCCCAGCTAATTTACTTTTGGTTTATGTCCACTTGTAAATAAAATCCGAATGACAGAAAAATCAACAGAAATGTGTTCCAGTTCTCATGTGATTAAATTAGTGTCATTCCTTTAAATTAAAAAACTAAATCTCTTAGATTATTTTTCATGCCACACCTCTGCAGTTTTGAGACATGCAATGAGGATAGATGTCCTCAAACCCCTTTCTACCTCAGGCAGGGACCTTTTTCAACTCTAGGTACACAGGAATAGGCTCAATAACCTCTGGGAAAAGTAATGGGGTACCTATTATCCATTGTTATGCAAACATTGTTCTTTCAGAGCTGACCTTTACTTGCATGGATTTAATACCCACAGTGAATCAGGGTCTGAATTCTCTGTGTCTCAGTAAAGTATCAAGCTGGCAATAACCTTGTTCACTATTGTTTTGAGCCCTCCCACCTGATGGTTTTTGATAGTTTAAGGTTTGGGTTCCACTTAAACCTAAATATTTCAGTGTATCTTCGGACATTCAGAACCACTTTAAAGTGTGCACAAGCTTTCCTCTAACTGAGGCATAGTTATCAGGTATTGCAAAGGTTAAGCCTTATCATCTGCAACCCCCCCAAAAAGGTGAGGTTTCATCAAAAACTTCCATCCTCACAACCTTTCAACCACAATTTGATGATTATTATTGATTATTTCACAGCCTTTCACTCATGCTCTGCCACTGCGGCCAGCCCTGATATACAGATAGGGCTGTAGTCCAGCTGAAATAAGACTCCATCTTGATAATGGACTGAGATGAGATACTGTTATTTGATAAAGATAATTGATGTTTCACAGTGAATTGAAAAGCAGCTTCAAGTGCACCATATCTGGAGCTGTATTCTGTCTGCAAATATGGCAGTTGTTTATAAAAATAGAACAAAAGAACTAAAGTTAAATATTCAGACATGACCTTTTAGAACATTTTGATGCTGTGATGTTTTTATTTGCCTATTTTAAGGTTTTAAGCAGAAAAAAATAGAAAAGGGTTTATCACATAATTTCTGAACTTTGGTTTCAGGTTACTTTGTTAAAATCTTACATGGCATGGGTGTTATTGATCAACTCCCTTGCAGATTTAATACCTAAATCCTGTGTTTGGATTCTGAAGAATCACTGACGTGCATAAACTGGGTATTTTAAGTCAAAGTTAAATTTCATGTTATTATTAATTTCTTGAACATTTCACCCAGTGTATGAAAACACAATTTAAATTATTGATCATAAACATCCTGTCTCCTGGCAAACACAATTCAAATAATCTATGAATACAGATTGGATTTCTTTTCATTTATTATTAACAAATTTTTCTAGAAATACTATATAACTCACTGTACATCATGGCTCCTTCAGCCACCACGTTTAAGTTGATTAAGGTATCATTCATCTTAGGTACTGTTCATCCAATTTCTTTTAGTCTTATCACCTTCGTAACCCCTAATTAAGCAATAAGGCTTGACAGGGAGTATGGTTATCATGAGATAATGACACCCCAAGTGTGTTGTGAGGCACGAGGTTCAGCTGAGTGCTTCTAAACCTCTAGGGGTGTGATTATCTCGTGATAAACATGCCACGTAGCTGCTCATTGATATCGTCGCTGCATGCACACACTGCTCAAGTGGAAGTAAAATTGACAGTTCCTTGCTCACCTTCTCATTCACTCCAAATTGTTGATTTTATAAAATTATTGGCTCAGATCTCAGACTTACAAAACCAAAGTTTGAATCTATAAGCTTTTATTTCACTGTTTAAATGGTATCAATTGAATCTCTAAAAAAATATAAACTTGCCTTTTATTTTAAAGGTTAAGTGTCCTCAGAAGACAGGCTTCGTGGAAGGCAAACACATTTTTTGCTGTTATAATTTTGCAGCAGTTAACAGACTCTGATCCAATGAATGGTAAAAGATGAGGCATTCTTAAAAACCTAGAAGACATGTACGTGCTTTCGTGCAAATAGTAAATAGCTTAAAGTTCCATTGGAACTATTATTGGATTTTTGGTTGTTGTTTCAGGATATCCTTTAAACTTATCCTTTGTACCGATCACAGTTAAAAATAGTGAGAGGAGGAATACTAGTTTTTTAACCATTTTGCGGGGTTTTGATATTTCTTATGAATTAGTAATATTTCAGGGAAGAATAATTTGTATTTCTTATATTGACTAACTTGATACTTAAAAGGAAAAATGAATTATCTATAGTAATTTTGTCCTGACTCTTTAACAGAAAAAAATCACCTTCAGGTAAAGACTACACTTCTCAGGCGTGTGTGTGTACATGTATTTGTATGGTTGTTGTTGTTGTTGCTTTCAAACATTAAAAGAAAGCGTGAAAATACCATGGCTGTATTTTGAATATTCTCAGCATGAATTTAAGTAAACTATGTTTTTTAAAGCAACACTATCCGCTAGAACTTTTGATGATGATAAAAATGTTCTTTATCTTCTGTGCTGGCTGATATGGTAGCCTCTGGCCACATGGAGCTAGTAAGACTAAGGAACTGAATTTTTCAATATATTTAATTTTAATGAATCTACATTTAAGTAGCTATGTATGGCTAGTGGCTAACACATTAGATAGCATAGCTCTAAAGAAAAAAAATCCTTGAAACCTAATTTTTGTCACACTCCTCTTGCAAAAAGAACTGAGAAAGCAATGAATTGTGGTTAAAATAATATCATTTAGGAAATGAGTCCGTTTTGATTTATCTTTTAATGTTCACGTAATAACTGAAAAGGTCAGTTACTTTTATACAGATTTAAAATTTACAGAGAACTTAGCGGAACTTCTTCTATTGTACCTTTAATTCATATTCAGATTTTTAGAAGTTCCTGTCATGCTACTGGGTATTCATACATGTTGAAACTATTAACCTAGTTATGAAATTAAAATAATAACTTTTCTGGCAAATGGAAACACTTTTTATTTAGGAAGAATTACCATCACCAGAAATGCTGGAGTTGTTGAGCCCTATTTATTAAATGAGTCATTCTTGATCATACCCTGTAAGTTTATTTGTCTCACAGACAGAAAATATTATTTTCCTAATAAAATTAAATTTACCTTTATTCTCGTAGTAAGCCCTACTTTGTAGTAAGCCCTACTTTGAAAAGGTCCAGAATATCATTTAAACCTTGAATGCTCTGTTGGTACACTCAACCTTCATCACTGACTTGGCCTGTTTGTTCATTTTTAAAACAACCTTTAATTTTAAACTGAAATCTTTACCACATCCCAATCCATAGTAAATGTGCATTAAATGAGCGAATAGGACCACTATTTAAGTGAAAAGTAAACATTTCTAAAAGCACCAGCTGACTCATAGCTAATTGTAGCTATTTTGTATTTCATTAATCTCATTTTTAAATAACACTAGGCCATTCAGACAGAAAACTATAAACAAATTTTCTAACTTGCAAAACATAGAATTTATGTTAAATCTATAAAAACAAAAGACACGGCGAGCTTAAGACCCAGCAATTCCCACTTTAGCACGTGAACGGCATTGCCCTTTGTGGCACGGAAACCTGTGTATGAAACATTCTGACACCAGGCCACAGATGAGTAGCTGTGGAAGCCGCTGCCCGCATCGTCTGGAGGGGGAGGACCATTTCCTCCATGCATCTGGGGCAATGAGACAGGCAGGGGCTGAGCCCAAACCAGAGGTACATTTAGGAACCCTGTGCTTTTCTAGATTCATAATGAGAACCAGCGAACTCCAACACCTACATGATTATCTTTAAATCCCACCCCCCCAACAGTAGAAGGAAGTTTTTTAGTTTTTAATTTTTATTAGTACATGCTTGTAGTACATAATGTTTACATTCCTTGCGTGAAGTTGGTGCATGTACATAACACATCTTACTCCTTTTTCCATCCCCTCTCCCTCCCTTCCCTCCATTTCTTGATCCCCTTCCCATTTCAGAAAGATCTTCCTATTATCTATCTTTTATTTTGTTCTTTATTTAGAGGTTGGGTTTCTCATATAAGAGAAACCATGTGATACTGAAGTCTATGTGTCTGACTTATGTCACTTAACATTACAGTCTCAAGGTGCATCCGTTTCCCTACACATAACTCAAGTTTATCTTTCTTTATGACAGAGTAGTAGTCCTCCACTGTGTATGCACATTTTCTTCATCCATTCGTCTGTTGATGGACATATAGGCTGCTTCCAATATTTAGCTATTGTGAATTGTGCCACTATAAAATTACTTTAAAAACAAATATCCTATAAATGAGATCATATTCTAAGATTTTCTTCAAAACACTACAGGGAGGGTATGGGTCTGGATAAAGCAAAATTATTCATGACTCAATAATTAAAGCTGGCTAAGATATACATAGAGATTAATTACAGTATTCTGTCTACTTTTATAAATTTTGACATTTTCTATAATGATCTTAAGATGTACATACATAAATAGCAGAGTAAAGTAAATATTGATGTCATTGTGACTAACACTGCCAAGGTAGGATTTTCTTATGCCAAAATTTTCTCCCACTGAATGTTTCCAGCCTCATCTCTCACTTCTATCTCTGTGCTCAGGTAACACTGGTTGACTTTTTAAAGTTATTCCAATCTCAGCTTCTTTCTCTCACCTCAGGATTTTTGCACATACTAAAGATCTCTCTTCCCATCTCTTATCTCATCTTTTTTTTCTTTTTTTTTTTTTCCTTAACTGCCATCCTCACTTGTTCCTAAACGCAGCAATCTCTTAGTACTTCACTAGCGCACCAAACTGTATTGCTGGATACCCCATGGATCCTCATTCTGTTCAGTACCCAGGCAAGTCTGCTTGCTTACCTTCTGTTCTGAGATTAAAATCAGTGCACTTGGGTTGGGGATTCAGCTCAGTGGTAGAGCACTTGTCTAGCAAGCACAAGGCCCTGAGTTCGATCCTCAGCCCCCCGCCCAAATCAGGGCACTTGCCTTTCTCTACTTTGGTCAAAACACGTTGTGCTACCCTAGTTGTGCTACCCTAGTTGTGCTACCCTAGTTCTCCTCCTACATTTTGTAAATAGCAGGGGAGAAACTGGTCAAATGAGATTTGGACTGATCTTGAAAGAGGACAAGGGGCTGTGCTAAACTGGACCGGAGAGTGCCTGTCCCAGTATGAGAGAAGAACTCTAAAACTTTTAGAGGTCATGTGAACCAAACAGAACAGGTTTGTGGACCACACTGGCCCTGTAGGCACTCTATAGGTGTACACAGAAATACAAGTGATCATAGGGTGAGAAAGAAGAAAGAATCTATTTTTGCTGACTATCTAACTCACACCCTCGTTTGAAATGAATTAGTAGCAACGCTGCAAGATGTTATTTACAATGTGCTATTACAATATTCTGCTTTCACATGTTATCCCACTGATCTCTTCAGAGGAACAAACTATTACTGGAGAGAATCCATATCATTCAGTTAAATTTCTCATGAGTTTCTGTATTATTTAATAAAATGTTCAAACTGTTCCTGCCTTTTAAAAATATATTGTTTTTGTTATGAATATGTTTTGGCCAATTTTTAACATTTTCTATTTCTTCTTCTAATGAATCATACTAATTAGAATTGAAAGCATGAGGCCTGCTCAGTGTAATGTAACCTCAAGACCATGCTGTTTAATTTCATAAAGCACTCATAATGAAAAAGAATAATTCAGCTAACCAAATAACAACTTCCTTTTTCCTTACCTATCTTGATTAAGGCAGCTGGTCTTCTGTAATCACTCTTTCAGCCTAAAAATCCATTCTGAGGTACACATGCCAACAGCAAAATGCATGGATGTGAATGCTTTCCAGCTGGGGAGTTGGGGGTACCTGCCTGCCCTCTTTGTGGAACTAGGGACAGGACAGAGCAACTCACATATTTGACCAGAGAGAAGCTATAGAGTATCTTTATAAAGTTGATGCTGTCTATGTAGAATGTTTCTTAACAAACTAAGACATCTCAGAAATGATAGCATCAAGACAAATAAGTCTTTACACACAGAGGTTAGTCCCAAAGGAGTGAATTTTTGTACCACCGTTAAAACTAAAAATAAAGCTTGAGTTTTGTCTAAAAGTAGAATAATACATTTCTAACAATATTGGGCATACTCATCATTAACTCTAAGAATGTTTTGGGTCCTAATTAGAAGTATGAATTAAAAGTTTAGGGTTGAGGATTTAGCTCAGGTGATAGAGTACTTGCCTAGCAAGCACAAGGGCCTGAGTTCAATCCCCAGCACCACTGCCCCCCCCAAAAAAAGTTTAAGGTTAGGGCTACATGGAACATACAGGATGGCGATGAAGAGCTATCCCAGTAATAGGTAATAATGACTTGGAAAAACAATGTAATATAAAGCAAACATAGTCAAAGGCAAGTGGAACAGACCTTTCTTGCTACATTGTCTTTTCTAGTCTTGTCCTGTGACTTATCAAAGCCAGTCACCCAATTCCAAATATTCCACTGATCTAGAAGTTCAAGGATAGGATGGTCAAGAAGCCTTTACCACAGCTAGTGTTGTAATTACTGCAATCCTCGTGACCTTCATGCTGGTTCAAACTGCTGCGGAACTCACTACGCTAATAGCCGGGTATTTCCTGAAGTTATAGGAACATGATAGTGCTGGTAGTTGACTTTACATTCTGTCTATTTTTATATATGTGACAAATAGTTTGAGTTAAATTGAGGGAAAGGAGACACTATGAGTAGACCAATAAATTGACCTAAAAAGGAAAATGGAAAAGCCTCCTGAGTTATTTTAGAAATACCCAGATTACTTACATATGCATCAGTGAGCTTAAGAAAGTAGTGTATATCTTATATTAAGAATTTGAAGTTAAGAAAACTGTTTTTTCTCAATATTCTACCTAATACTTAGCTCCTATCACAAAACCTGTGGGTACTGTGGGTGCCAGGGGTGACAGAGTAGTCAGTTTAATTTTTTTTTTCTTTTGGAATGGAGCCATTTTCTATCATGAAAGAAGGCTGCCTGGAAAAATAGTAAAGTTGCTGACCACTCTGAAGCCACATCATTCAGCATTGTGATTTTAAATTTTTATTATTGTAAAAAGTGTGATGTCATGTCTAGGGTAAAAGTCTCTGAAAAAAATTGAATTTATATCAAAAGAAATGCAGAAATGTACCTAACTTACTTCAATCTCCCCGACAGGCCTTTGCAGCTTTTAACTCTGTTAAGGCTCCTGTCTGAGTGTGTTAATGAAGCAGTATTGTGCAAGGGCATCACAGGGCACTTCTGTCTGGGGAGGAGGGTGGGCGGGATGTGGTGTGTGGTGCTGGTGAGGGTGGAGTTCCTGCTCACCCAATAGGAAACCCTTTCACAGGAATGTATTTCCCTGTAAAGTGGTTGGCCATCTCCCAGGATAATCTGCAGTTACTGGCTACAAATTTGTCATGAATCAGGCAGATGTATTGTCAGGCAGTTGTATGGCAAGTGCATGGGGAGATAGACTCTTGCTTGCTAGTCTGTCACGTATTTCAAGTGGTTGATTAAAATGGAACAAATATGATTGCTCATCCATTACTATTTAAAGGGACATTTTCACTTTGCTTTACATGTGTCTCTGTTGAAGGGAATGGAAATTCTTATATATAGCATTTCTGAGTTTTTTCTTCTTTGATACCGTGCTAATTTTTTACCATTCCAGGTGATTTTTTGTCTTGAGAATAGGAACTTGTTCTTAAGTCCTGAGAATATTTTATTTTTTTTATGTTGCTGCTCCTAAACATTTCCTTGAATAATTTAATTAGAAACTTGTGAACCCTGGCTATATATGTTTACATTTCCAAGCGTATAATTTAATAGGCTCTTTTTGGGGGGGGGCAGCACTGAGCTACATCCCCAGCCATTTACTTACTTACTTACTTATTTATTTTTGAGACAAGTTCTCACTAAGCTGCTAAATTGTCCAAGCTGGGCTCAAATTTGGCATTGTCCTGTCCCAGTCTCCCAGAGTGCTGGCATTACAGGCTTGCACCACCGTGCCTGGGTGGTCTTGTGCTTTTAAAGTAAGAAGTAGCAAGGTTTTTGGTATCTTGCGTTGATAGATTTTTTTATGAGCCATACTCTATAGTGACCATTATGCAAGACAAAAATTCGATTGTATGCTACTCTAGCATGTGTTCCAAGCAGAACCTATTTTCTTCCTCGCATCTTCTAAGGTCTAGGCTTCAGCTTGCAGGAGGGGATTTTACCAAGTTCACTATACTTGGTAAATAGGCTAAATAGTATTAGATTTCTAGGAGGTAGCTATCAATTTATTAATACATTCAACAAGTATTTCAGGGTACACTTGTATATTTTTCAGATGAATTAAGTTGTCAAATTGCTATAATTTAAGTTGCTAAAACTGTTTAGCTTGTTTAGCTGCTCATCAAATATTTATCTTTTTGGAATAATTTAAGCTAGAATATGAGAGACAAAAACAGCTTTCTTTTGAGAGTCCCACTTCTGTACTTTCTGAGCCTGGTATGAAGCTAAGAGTACTAAAGTCTGAGAACGGTGACCAGTGTGCCTCCTGGCCGCTGTGGCTGTGGGATAAATGCAAATGGGGAGGCCCTGGAGAAAGCTGCTCCTGGCTGAATCCTGCCAGTTTCCTCAGAAAACACTTCACCTGTATGCAGGAGGGAGCTCCTCTTCATAGTGGTTGTTCCCAGGGCTCCAGTTAAGGATGAGTTTAAGGATATAAAATTTGCAGTTTCGATTACAAGTGGCACAAATGACTACAGAATGTGTAGCCCTTGTTTGAGCGGAAGTCCAACTTGGAGTCAGAACTGCATACTATGGGAACTACCTCTACCATATGTTAAAAATTACATTCCAAGCGTAAGTCATGCTGTGCACAGTAAACACCACTGGAGTTGTTTGAAATCACAGCTTTCTTTTAAGTCATATCCAAGGCCGTCTATTTTTGATCCGTGCCTAGTTCTTGCTGAACTCGCATGTTTCTCTTACATTCTACCTCCAGCCATTCAGCCCAAACTCCTGCAGTGTTGCTTTTATACCAGAAGGTGTTACACCTGAGAGTTTGGGAGAGCTAGTGGAACCCACACGGCTGCTGCCAGTTCCTGATGCTCCCCACACCCATCTCCTGTCAGGACTCCACCCCCAGATCGAGTCTCTCACCGTACTGTCCACAGGCCTGTGGGTCCCTCTCCACGGGCATTGTCACAGAAGTCAGACCGGATCTGCAGGTTGAAAAGTAGCTGTCCGGTGTGCTCTCCAGATAGAGATGGCTGCACAGAGCCCACAGCTGCAATTGATGCATGTTTGGTAGCTGGGCCACTCACTGCTGTTGAGGCTTGATGATCTCAAATGAAATAATACAGCAGTAATCTGAGAGGACTGCCAAGGGGATCGGGGCATTAACATGTCCCGCTTCTTAAAGTGAGCCCAGATGTATTTGATAAGAAGTTGGCTGCGATTCCTTCCCACCTCACTCATTCACCCATGTGGAGAATAATTCCTGTAACACACATTGATTGAGAATCTGTTTCTGCTCAGAAGGAGCTGGTCACAAGCATGAATTCTCTGCATGAGGGCCAGTGACGGTCTGCCCACTGCTCTTTTTTGTTTTGTTTTGGTTGTTTTTATTTGTCTTTTTTTTTAGGTGAACCTAAATAAAAGGAAGTATTAGATTCAAAGTAAACCTTAGTCTTTGGTGCATATAGTTGCAGAGAAAAGTAAAAAGGCTTCTCCAGTATTTTTGTAGTTCATAAATCACTGAAAACATTTAAAATTTAAATTTTCAGAAAGAAAATTAAAATACCATTATGACCTGACTTACCAAAGAGAGTAAATTTCTTAAATTTGAAATATAAAATCTGTAGTAGTTTTGACAATTAGATACAACCAAGATTATATATGCTAGGACACAAATAAAATTAGGCTGTGTGATAGATTTGGAAACCATGCTGTGGCAAAAATTTTGTATCTCTCCAACTTTGAAGCAGTTGGTCCAGTTGGTAGGAAGCCCCAGAGGGAGGCAGAAGTGCCCAGAACTAGTGGGGGGCATAACAGAGCCTGGATCCTTTCCTGCCTCAGCTTTGCAGCCAGTACACAATAGAGCTAAAAATCGGGGCTCCAGCAGGCAGCCGGATACTCTCTGCTTTGCTCTTAATTTTCTTTATTTTTTTTTAGCCTGTAATAGTCACATAAGCATTTAAACTTATTTTTAAAGTCTTAAACTTACTTTTAAAGTCTTCTCTAACATTTTGCTTGAGATGTAGAAAAGAGCATGTGATGTCCTATGAAATTTGTCCCCAGATATACTAAAAGGAAAGAAACTGGGCCTTTTCCAGATTTCATGCAGAAAGAATAACAAAGAATATTTCTTAACCAGAAACATTGTCACCTGAGTTTAATGTGGGTGAAAGTTTAGAATTTAAATCCTAAATTTTCTGAGCATTTTATAAAAACTGTGACTTGCATTGACCTTAAAAAAAAGCAAATTTAAGACAAACCTGGATAAACAATGAATTGTTCAGAGGAAAGGAAGCAATTACTTTTCAGAAACAGCATATATCCTTCTCCATGGTCTCCGGCAGAGTGTTTTCAAGTCTGATTTGATCAATTACCTCACAGTAGTGGCAGATATAGAAAAAGAATAAATGTTTATCACACTTGTAAACATCTGAGGCAGAGTGGAAATGTTTGCTGAAAAGACAGCATTTATTCTTGAATTTCCCCAAGGGTCAGAGCTGGGGGCCATTTGCTCTTAGATTTGTAAGGTTGGGTATTAATGACTGAAGTCAGAAGTTACACTAACAATGCATTTTTATTATAAATATCTGTGTATTGTTTCCTGGCAACTGAAGTAGGAGTTGTGTTGAATTGTCCAAAAGGTTTCATTTCTTTGTGGGCACATAAAACAGACTTTGGCAACCACAAGGAGGAAGGAACAGTTGCTTATTTAGGACTTCTTAAGTATAAGCCAACAAATATTAACCAAGGCCTTAAAAATTTTACTCCTTTAAAAAAATACTTCTTACTTAATTTACCTTGGGATATTTTTTGGCACTTAGATTGGTCTGTAGATCCCAGCTTTTTCAGAAGAAAGGTGAATACATTAGATTACCATCAGATGAGCACATAACTGCAGACAACAGTGGGATTTGAAATGTTTTCTAGCAAGAGTGCAAGGAGTTGGGAAAGAAAATCAACCTTCCTCATTTTCAATTTGTTCTTTTTATTTGATCATGTATCTCATAATTAAATAATAAATTTGTGTGTTTCTTTGTTTAAAACTTACTTTCTTCCTGATTCTAATCTTAGAGAAGTCATTTTCCTCAATAATCTGTATAGGAAGGATGACGAACAGGCAGAAGTCACCTTTCTTATTGTGTTGCTTTCCTTACAGGCTCTGAAAAACAAAAATGCAGGAATGAAGCTAAATTGGGTGTACATTTGGGCATCGTGAACTGTTTAAAACCTGGGAAGAGCGTGCTAAGGTCACTCCTCAGAAGGGGTTTATGATCACAGTGGTTCCATGTGTAAGCAGTGAGGACATCAAGTGTCTTGGATGCTGTGCCCCTTCTTCCCTTCATGGACCTGGGTTTACACTGCAGGTTCCCAGGACGCTCGCTCCGCATCAGAGTGGTCAAGGTTACTCACTGCCACCCTTCCCAATGCATATTTGACTCAGCAATTATTGGCATAATGGGGGATTTTTATAGGTTCTATTCAGTAAAATTGGATCCCAAGACCCTCTGAAAACGTGGAAGTAGGAGTATACTTTGTGTGAGACAAATGGTCTACAGGACAGAATTGAACTTTATCAGCAGACTTGAAACCAATGGATTTAGTGACTCTGAATTACTCGCTTAACTTCCATTACTCATTTAAGCGCGCTGTTTGCTTTTATAGCCCCCCCAACCTAGAATTACGTTAAAAAATGATGAGTTGAAGCTGGGAGGTCCATTTCAATAAGTTACCAAATAATATATGTAACTGTGGAAATTTTCGTAAAATGTCATTAGACAAAAGTAAGTCACTAAAAAATAAAATTTACTAAATTGAGTACATAGATATTAATATTACCCAAGGAAGAGTAGTGTGTGTGTGTGTGTGTGTGTGTGTGTGTGTGTGTGTATTTGAATGTGGCCACTTACAACAAGGAAATAAAAAAGAATATTCTTAAAGTGAGAAAATATCTTAAATATTTGGAAGTATTGACTATTTGAGAAATTGCAGGCGTTATTTTCAATTGGTCCAAGTTCTTGACAGTGAATTACGGTACTTAATAACTGAAGAAAATGAGCGCTTAACAACAATTTCCCACCTAGCAAGCAGTATATGACTGTGTCATATAAAATGTATAATTTATCTCTTGATTTCCAATACCTAAAAATCTCCTCTGCATGAAGTTAAAGTTATGAGACTATACATAGTTTTATATTAAAAAATAGTTTGCAGGGAATGTCAGTAAAACAAAATCCTGACAATATAATCCTTTAGTTTGATGTGAGACTTCATAGCAAACAAATACCAGAGTTCAAAGTCTTTCCTTATTCCTCAAGATCTATCTGATCTCTTTGTTTTGTATGTTCTAGAAAAAACTTGATGAAGAATTTGGGGTTGAAAGAAGGATGTTTTTGAGTATAGAAATAAAGATAATTATTGGGTAGATAGCAATATTAGAGATAAATATTTTAATACTAAGTAAACATTAGGAAATAATATGACTGGAGTGGCGATTATGTATTAAACTTTAGTTGGACAGAATGAGAAATCCACAGAACTCTTTTAAACCATTTATTTTGAGGTGACTAAAATAATGGGAAAGGGAAGTAAAAATTCTTCACCCTTTCTGTACGGGGTCAACTCCTATATTAGTTTGGGCCATTGTAGCCCTTGAAAAATTTCTAAAAGAAATGGCTCAGAAAACGAAAAAGTGGTCAGAAAAATGATGTAGACTTGAGGATAAACTTATCTTTTCTGGGTCTTTTCTTTGTGTTGACAGCCAAGAAGGAACTCAGATATATTATGGTAGGAAAAACAATCAAGGAAAGATAATCAAGACTAAGGAAGAAAATGTAATGTTCTGAAACTATTAGTTCACACAATAAAGTCAAGAATACCAGAGGGATGGAGGACAAATGGGAAGAAAAATTTAAAAAGTACAGATAACTACCTGCTTATGGCAGAAGTGGTAAAACCTTCCCAAGGGAGGGGACCAGGCCATGGCCTTGCCAGGGGCAGTTCCCTGAGCAGAAAGGTCTCCAGTCCCTGCCCCCCACAGTTTCTCTCTCTGCGTTGGCGAAATTTCCTCTGCTTCACTTGCATATTTAGAGCAGAATTCCCAGAGGCAGATTCCCGTCTTCTGGCTCTGCACATGTGCTGTAGCTGGCTGGCAGACCACAGTGTCCACAGCAGTCTGAACATACGTATTACAATATTTGCAAAGTAAAATATTAAGAGACAAGATAAGGAAACATTTAGGGAGGATGTCAGTAAGTAAATTAAGGTTGTTTTAAGAAGACTTATTAGTATTTGTATTTAATCAACTAGAATTTACATTTAAATTTATGAAAGCCTCTCATGGAACAAAATTAATTGAGTGGCCAAGGAGAGAAGAAGGCTTAATGAATAGTACTCTTGCCGTTTTTCATGTCTGATTTCTCTGATTCTGTATTGTTTTGTTTCCTGTTTTTCTTGATGAGTAATAAAGAAGGTATCCATTAAGAATGATACAAAATATTAAATTTTTCTTACTTCATTATTATTTTGTTTTTCTGTGCCCTGTTATTGGGTGTTGCTCTAATTATACGTACCATATTCTTCTATAGACAGATTTATCTTCCGTTTCGAGCCTGCTCATTTTGTTCCTCAGTGGCTTTGTGATCTTTCTTTTTGGAAGAGGATTAACTTGTTGAAAATTGGTAAACTCACAGAGCAGCTAATTAGATGAATCACTACCCCGAGCTTGCAGTGCCAGGGAATGCCCTTTTAAAACTGTATGTCGACACATACCTAAATTGTGAGTTTATTACTTTCTAAAAGCTTGACTGTTCCAGCACTGCTCTGTTTATTATATATAATAGATCTTAATAAAATTCTGGTATAGAATCTGTAATGCTTAGCAGCTTATATTTATAGATCATGGGTTTTTTTTTTAACTTTTCTAGATCTTTTACCTTTTAAATTGAATATACTAGTGGCTAATTAAGATGTATGTTTAGATTTAGCACTTAAAAATTTAAAAACAGGTTAAGAATAGTTTGGATAAGCAGTCCTGAATCAAGAGCCACTATTGTGAACAGCAAAAATGTATAACTTATACAAAAAAGCAAGAACTGTGGTATACACAAATCCTCTAGAGAATGATGAACCGGAATTCAAGGAAAAGAACACTTACAGCCGTTTTACAGGAAAGGTATCCATATTGAGAAATGGCAGGTTGTGGCTATGGCTCCCCAAGGACATCACAGGAACACTCTTCATCGAGACCTGTTGAAAACTTGAAATGCGTTTCAGAGCACTGCCTTTTAGCCTCATACTCTAAGTAGCTAGCCTTTTGCATGTCCATTTCTGAGGGCTTCCAGGCAATAGCAACAAGCGCATCTCACAGCTCTCTCTTTTATAATGTATTTTCTATACATACATATGTGTAGCTGCTTTAGTGAGGTGTAGTGTACATACAGTAAACTCATTGGTAGAAAGCATAGTTTGATGAATAATAGCAAATGTGTGTGATCATGTCACCACCACCACCATCAGGATAAGAAAAGACCCACCACTCCAGACAGGGTCCTTCTGCCCCTTGCAGTCAGTCCTCTGACCTTGCCAGCTGCTGACTTTCCTGATGGAGAGTTTTGCCTTGTTTAGACTCTTAGAGAAGTGGAGTCGTACAGTGTCTAATTTCTTGTGTCTGGTTTATTTAACTTAGCATTATATTTATGTTCATCCAGTAACCTCTATTTTAATCTTTTTTTTTAATGTTTCTTACTGATAACAAGAATTAAACTTCTGGTTACAGAGTCCCAAATATGAACCCTAATTAGAAAACTGGGCCCATTCACACTGGAACAGAAAATAGTCGTATTTAGTTATATTAAAGATAACAGTTATTGAACAGACATTATTTTTTGAGTTTATTTCTATAACTTTTTGCTATTTTTTGGTGTTTCATTCCTTTTCTTTTTCCCTTCCTATGATGCTTTCTATATCTTTTTTTAAAAGGAAAAATTGTTTTTGTTTTCAACATTTCGTGACAATTTCACAGCTCTTGTAATAATGTCCAATGCCCCCGAAGTGTCTCAAACCAGGGCCGGCAATCATGGGGTCAGAAAATACTTACATTAAAATAGTAAATGCTGTGCAAACCTGTAGCTATACTATAATTTTCTTTATGGATATGAACATACCTATAGTACAAGTGAATTATCTAAGTGAGTATACCTATTTTTGCATCCTAGAAAAGTGTAGACTGATTAATTATCATAAAAATGGAGGACAGGAGTTAATTATCCCCATGGTCAAACTTTTATCCAAGGGCATGTTCTATCACGTGTCTCTGAATTGTGTATTTTTCTGCATCCTACACCACAGATATCTAATTAGCAAAAATAGATTGAATAGGATATAAGCACAAAAGATTCTATTTCTGAAACACTTCCTCCCTCTAATGAAATAGACTAAGAAGGTAACTTGTTGACTGTCACATTTAGTGATATAATATTTAGAATATACAATCATGCCTTTTACAAACATGTGTAAAATGTTCTGTAACACTTGAATGACTGCAGCTGTCATCTCATTTTTTCTGGATTAAGTTTGGTCCAGAAAGAAGCTGCCTCATTTTCTAGTTGTCATTTGCCCAGGAAGTAAAAGCAAATTGTAATGAGGGACTCACAGCAGGAGCACCTCCTAACAAATGAGAGGCATATATTGACTGGCAGCCAGTATGCCATTTCAGTGATAAATGTATTTTTGTACACTGCTGTTCAAGGTCATTCACTGTTGTCCTTGAATGTGCAGCCATCAAAAGTCATGCAATTCACATTCTAAACAGTTCTAATCAGTGTGAGGAAAGCTTTCTTTAAAAATGCTCAAATATTAATCTAGTACAAAAGTTACTATATTTGAAAAGTAAAATCATGGTTTGGATCACACAGTATATTTTAGGTGTTTTGTTTTGCTTTGCTTTGTTTTTTTGAGATAGAATCTTGCTGAGTTACCCAGGCAGGGCTGAAATTTGCAGTCTTCCTGCCTCAGCTTCCCTTGTGCTGGGATTGTAGGCATGTGCCACTGCACCTGGCTCAGTAAATATTTTTTAAATATTACTTTTTTGTGTGTTTAAGAGTCCTCACAATACAGTTAACAGTTGGTTTATGTTACTGAGTATCCCAAGTCCTTCCTGGTCTATCTTTGCCTAATTTGCTATTTCATCTCTGTACCATAAATCCTATCTATTCTGGAGGGCTTCTTTTGTTTTGTTTTGTTTTTAGTTTTTCTGACACGTGATCCTCTCCCTTCCCTCTAGGCCTTTCATTGCAGTCTCTGTATTGCTGCCCTTTCAGGCTTTCTGTCCCTCACTTTACCCTAACACACTAATACATACACATACACCAGCACAAACCCTTTACCCTCTGTAACCGTTAACACCCCTAATTTGCCTAGGCTTTCTACCTACTGTTAAGCCCGTAATTGAATTTCTGTCTGGGGACATGGGTTCAGGGGAAGGTTAATGAGTGTCTCCCTGATTTTAGCTTAGAATTTTGGGTGAATACAATGTCTAGGGAGTCAAGACAGCTAACCTCATCCTTTTCTCTGACGTGTTGCACACTCTCCCACTAGCCTAATAGCACAGAGAGGTCCCTCTGCCCCGTGTATCCAGAGACATTAGAAATCAGAGATGGTGTCTGCAGTAGACTGTTAGGTTTCTGGTGTCTGACTTGGACCTTGAAATGCATTTGCCCATTGAAACTGTTGTAAATAGTCTTTAGGAGACTGAACTGACATGATAAATTGACATTAGAAATTCTATAGGCTTTGGAAGCAGGAGTAGAATCTTAACCACAATCTGTGACATTGTTTCCGTGGAAAAATATGTTCAGAGTTCTAGACAACTGAATTCCAAAACTTCAGGACCTCTTATTTGGTTCCTACTTATATAGAAACACTGTAACATATTCCATGTGAAATATCCATAGTGCAAGAGGACTAAAATATATATATATATATACCAAATTGCATATGGAAGAGAACAGAGTGACACAGTACATGTATAACACTACAAGTAGGATTTTTTACATTTAAAGTAAACTACCTATCTGTCTGCTCTTACAGTTAAGGTAAAGCTATGTTTTTTAAAAGAACTCTCCCTTTTAAAAGACTACTTACTCACCCTCTATCATTTTACAAAAATGATTAATCTCTATCTTTTCTAAGCTATAAAAACAATATTTGTTAAATAATGTTTCCTTTTATTACAGCAAACGCACTTCGGGGGAGCATATATTTATCACGTCATTTTATAGTAGTAATGCTACAGTTTTACCTTTAACATTTAAAGTGATCTGGGACAACTGTGAATCTCATCTCAGAACAAATGAAATACTTTTACAAAAAAATAAAATAAAATGGTGCAGAGGAATACAAAATTGTTCATGGTAGGCAAAACTGAAAAGCTTTATGATTTCTAAGACAAGCTAATAGAAAATCTGGAAGTATATATGCCAGTGATTTACAATGCATCTAAGGACTGAGATTTAATGAGTAAGAGCAGCTTTATTACAGATACAGGTTTCCAGTTTATTACAGGTAATTCGAAAAAAGTTGATGGGATTCTAGGTAATTCTTAGTTTCCTTTTCTGTGTTTTCCCTGTATTTTTCAAAGAAAAAAAGGCCTGATTCACCTAAAAATAAGTTTTCCTAATGCACAGTTCCTGAAGCCTTCAGAAATATATCCAAACTACCTTCTTGCACTTAACTCTTAAGAGGAAAACATTGTATTAAACAGAGAGCTTTGAGTTAAGTTTGCATGTTTTGTCTGAAAAATGAATAAAACTAATATGCATAGTGTACCTTTAAAGTATCTGTAATAAAGTGTAGAATGTTCTTTGAAGACATGCATCTGCAGTCTACATACATGGCAGCAATTATAAACAGATTACTAACAAAGCGTATTCTAGTTTTAAGCAAACAACTTCACAGGAATCATATCTGCTTGCAGAGAACATGAGTTCAAATATCAAAGCAGTATGTTTCCCTTGAGGGTTATAGTTATTTGGATAGCTTGTCAGTGGTAGAGAGAGCAACAAGTGGGCTAGTTTTATTGATTTTCGCCTTGTGCTACCAAAACATTTTTCACTGACAAATATTAATTGCTTATTAAGTGCTAAAGAGTTTGATGCTCCAAATATTGAATTTTATAATGAATTGGCCTTTTAGTTTTGCTCATCATTAGGCAATATGATTGCATTAAAGATACAAAGAATTAAACCAAGTATCTCCCATTTTAAGAACATTAAATAGATCTTTCTCTAGAGTTTAATCTCAGTGATAGGATATTTAATTCACTTTTCATTGCTTCAAAGTGATTCTTTTTTCACAAAACTGGGGAATGTTGGTTTAAATGTGAAGTGTATGGCTAGAATTAGTAACAAAGTATGCCATATATCTTGCATTGACTCTGGTTTGTGAATCAGTGAAATTTGTATCAGAACAAAATTAGTGATTATGATCATTAATGTGGGTTTTTATAAAGTATGAATTTGGTTAAAACATTTGCTTTACTTTGAGGAAGGATCTGCGTATTAAAATGAACTACCAAATACACAGGTATGTGTGTGTGTCTGTACACATACATAAATATACATACATTAATATATACAAATTCATTTGACTTTTTATGTTTTCTCTAACTTTTAATAGTCTTTTTTCTTTGAAAATTACAATTGAAAAATCTTAAGCATATTATATAATAATTCCTCTAAATTGTTATAATTTCTGGATAACCAATGAAGTTTAAGTGAAATTAAATTTAGAGAACTAGGTTGTCCATTTTGGTAGCTGGCTGGCACTGGTACTTTGGAATTATACATTAAATTCTAATTCAAATATATGTAAGTAATGTTGTCATTAACAGTAGTGTTTCCTCACAAATTTTTTTTAACCTAAAACATGAGATGTACATTGGAAACAACTTTGAAATCTTGCCTTTAAGAAGAGAGCCAAGTGGCACATGCCTGTAGTTCCAGGTACTCAGCTGAAACAGGAGGATCAGTTGGACCCCAGTGCACTAGTCAGCTTTGCTGCTGCTGCCACACCATACCTGACATCCACAATTTAAAGGAAGAGAAGTTTATTTGGCTCATAATTTCAGGGGATGTGGTCCATGGTCAGCTGGCTCAAAGGCATCGGGGTGGAAAGGTGTGGCAGAGGAAAGATGCTTAGTTCATAGCAGGTGGGAAGCAGAGCAAGGCAGCAACCCCAGAGAGGAAGTGGCCGGCAACCTTATGTAGCACATGTAGCACGCCCCATGACCCACTCAGATGTACTTGTGGGTGTGCTGCACCAGCAAGCAACCTGGACAGCTCCCAAGCCAATCAAGTCTACACAGTCAGGCTTAACGGTTACATTAGGAGTTTGAGAATGGCCTGGGCAACATAGCAAGGCACCGTCTCAATAAAAGAAAAAAGCTGAAACCAAGATTTCAAATCTATAATTTGTAAAATAGACACAGCTATCTTTTCTGCCACCACTGATGCTGTTAGTATTCTCTGTCATTTTATCCTCATTCTTTTCTCTCTGTTTGTGCTTCATGAATCCTTCCAAACACTGATTTTTGATCCTTTAACAAATATTTCTGTAGAGTCTGCTGTGGATGAGGAATAATGCTGAGTGCAGAGTCTGTGCCTTCGACATCTGCCTATGCAATGGCAACTCCCAAGTCTTTTTCTTTCCATAGACCTATTCCTGAGCTCCAAAGTCATTTTTCTTTCTAACTGGCATATTCTAAACACCCACATGACTCTTCCACCTTAACATCTACTAGTCCCAAACTAAGCTAGCTATTTCCCTGGACAGCTTCCCAGCCATTGCTACACTATCACCACCCCATCTTCTTTACCTTCCAGTCCAGGGAACAGCAGCCCACCCACTCGCCTGTCCTCTCCTTCCTGTCCACACCACACCTAGCTTCTCATTCGACTCCTAATTTATCTGCTGCACTTGCTTCCCAGCCAGTCTTTTTTTTGTAGTTTCTCTCTCTTGTGCCCTCTGCCAAAATGTTCTTAAAACTAGTCTGATCTGACCATTCTCCTATTGAAAAACTTAGAAAAATTTCTATTGATCATGAATGAAGTACAGACTTTTTAACACCACAAAAAGGCAGTTTCTAGCCTCACCCTTGCTGCCTTGTGCTCAATCACTTCTTTAGGTAGAGTGGCCCAGGAACACTGGTCTGTTTTCTTGGACCTCTTTCTCATCTTTATTCTGTACAAGTTACCTGAGACTCATCTAGGTGCTTGGAATAGGCTTTCACTTCTCTTTCTGACCAACTTCTTTAATTGACCTTTAAAGCTCAATTCAACTACTACCGTCTTTCTATCCTCGTGCTGGCTTCGCTTAACTCTGAAGAGAAATTGCTGTCCATTCATCTGTTTCTGTAATACCTTATGCATGTTTCTATTATACCATTTATAATACCATACAGTAATTGCTTACTGTCAACCTGTGTCCTCTCTGAGATTCACTGGCAGGATTCATATCTAATTTTGTACGTGGGTATCTAGCACCAGGCCCTAGAGCAGTGATGGCGAACCTTTTAGAGCTTTCAATGATACCAACAGCCCACTGCAGCAAGTGTGCCACAGGTTCGCCACCCCTGCAGCAGGGTATGATGAGCTCTTGAAACATTTTTAACTACAGTTATCTAAAAAATATTTAATCCGTTGACGTAGACAATACAATACTATCCTTATTTTACAAACAAGAAAATAGAAAATGTTGCCCATTCATAAAACTAGCAAAGACTAGCTCTACTTCATTAGGTGAGTGTGGGATAGTTTAATTCAGAGGATTGACAAGTATCGTTGGTGTTATTTTGCCACAGTAGTTGCTCTAGAAATATTTGCAAATTGCTATGTAAGAAAAAGCAATGTTATTGCATTGGTTATAGTTATTACTATTTTAATATTAAGAAAAATTTAGATGTTATATCAAAGCTAAGGGATGAATTTCATGTTTTTATAACTTAGCATTTCTTAACAAAACTAATGGACCTTGTAATACGAAACAGTATTTAGTATGTTATGTCCTAGGCTAATCTGATTTTCTGTTTTAATAAATTGAAGAGCCATAATAAACCACACATAAAGTACAAATTTCCTAAACTTGTATTGTGTATTAGTGGATATGCTGTATCATTTCCAAATGAGCCAAAAGATATAATGATATGTGTATGTGTTTTAGAATTTTAAGTCATGTCATAATTTTCCTTAACACTTTCAAATATTTCTTTTTATAATATTTAAAATATTAAATCTTTTTGAAGTATATTTTTGAAGAATACAAGTTCTAGAGCTTTAGTACCATCTGTGCAAGGCAATTTTACCAGGCACGATACTAACAGGCAAGTGGTGAGGTGAGAGGAAGCTTGTGTGAATACTGTGTCCTCCCACTTCAGCCAGACCGCCCTCCGTTGGCCTCAGCCCAGATCAGGCCCGCAAAGAGGCTGAGGCACCGCGATGGACATTGTGTGGCCGTGCGATTGCTGTGCCGTCAGTCAGTGTGGACACGTGTCTGCTGAAGTCCTACTGTTAAGGGCTGGAAGTATTTTGAGACGATACAAAAATAAACTAGAAAGTTTATTTTCATAGTTAAATCTAAGGAGAAGCAATAGGAATTGACTTTTGCAGCACCATCTTACCTTTAACAGTATTTTCTTCTGTCTTTTATGTGTGTATGTATATATGTATATTTGTGTGTGTGTATATATATAATATTGATAGCCATTTTATGTTCATCTGTTTTCTTAAATCTTTTGAACATTTAACAAAAGTTTCATACTCAGGAGAATCCAAAAGTGAAACTGTTCATTGTAAGATTTCTAGCACAAATGTGTCTGAATAGATTTATATTAGAATTATTGAAAAGCATTAGTTTTAGGATCCCAAATATGAAAAAAAAAATTTCTGTGACTTTTGAAGCATATTCCAGTGTTTAACTTGAATAAATGTTTCACTTTAATAAGTGTTTCATAATTGTTTCATGCCAGCAATGTGAATATTTGATAATAATTTATTCATTATTCCTTTATTTAAAGCTGAATCATATTTATCTAAATCATATTAGCATTCTGTGTTTGCATATCCATGAATAATCTTTAAGTATGGCTATAATTGCATGTTTAAATGTTGAATTATGTGAAAAATGTTGTGTTTTAAATTGTGCACTTAACCAGATTTATTTTCCTATGTTATCATTCTTGGGTTTAAGAGTCTTCCAATACAAATAGACTATTATCCTATTACCCAAAACGGTGATAATTATGCTGTATAATAACTTGTAAAGTTGCGATGTTAGAGATATTTTTACTGACCTGATTTTCAAGGCCTGACTTTATGAAATTGACCATTTCAACAAAGAAAACATGTTGCCAATGTATGATTTAACTGGCTATTTTATAGTTACTTCGTCCTGAAAAATATTTGGTCTAATAAAGCAGAAGAGGTACGTGTGTGCGCACACGTGGAGGCACTCAGTTCCTGATTGTCCGCAACAAGAATAGGAGGAAGGAGGGCTTACATATTAACAGATGAGTTAATGTCTATTTAATTGAACATCTCTTCTTTATTTATTTATTTAATTTTTTTTTTGTGGTGCCGGGGATCGAACTCAGGCCCTTGTGCTTGCAAGGCAAGCACTCTAATCACTGAGCTAAATCCCCAGCCCACATGTCTTCTTTAAAACTGAAGATTTCTCACTTGAATAGAAGGAGAAACTCTTAAAGCCAGTACATATTTTTGCAGAGGTTGGTGTTGTGATTACTGCATTTGAAAATTGGTAAACAACTAATGATACATGTTCATTCATAGACTTTTAAACATTAAAATTTCATAATTTCTAATCAATGTCAATGAAAATATAAGCCTTGATATTAAAAAATCTGAAATTATTATCAAAGCCTGAATTATAAGAGTAGCATGCTTACATTTATGTGACTTAGATAAGGGTGGAATTTAACCCCCCCATGAAATTCCAAAGACTATTGCCATGTCGTTAAGATTATCAATATGATGATATTGAAAAGTTCTTTATCACTGTCAGTTTATTCCCAAATGACATATAAATAAAAATAACTTTTAGTACCTTAAAATGAGTAATAAATGCTGTACCTATTTTAAGGAAGAGAGTCTGTTTACTTTAGGCATTATATCTTATAATAAAATTTAAGATAGCTCACTTTATTATATTTATCCTTAAATCTATTTTCCATTAAGATGTTAAGATGATACCAGATCCACTTGTTTTTCTCCCATAATGTGTATATTCTTTTCAATTAGATAGTGATAGAAAAGAACTCAGTTCATTGAATTGAATGTTCCAGTGCCTTTTGGATTGGAAAATGCCATAGCAGGTTGACTGTTATTACACAGAGTTGGCATAATGTGAATGAAAAGCACCACCTCTGCCTTCCATCAAGAAAAGAAATTATAGAGATAAACAACCCATTTCCAACCCTCAAATCTCTGTTCGAAATCCTGTGGAACTGCCACAGCGTCTAGACTTACGTGCTTAGACTATAGGAGATAATAGAGCCAATGAGAAAAGCTGGGCTGTCTTCAAGACTAGAAAGTTTTAAGATTATATTTGCCATGCATTTTCATTTTGGTCAGTAGTGTATTTTCTATATTACATGTCCTGGTGAGAAAGCCAGGCTCCTAATTTTGTAATTATACTTTACTTAAGAAGGGCTTATTTACAGTGCTCACAGTAGGTATTGTCTCTTTGGAGTAGAGACCATCTGATGGGGAGTGGAAACCTTCAAGTGCCAAGTGCCAGGGAGGGAAGCTGCTGATGAGTGAGACAGGGTCCCGTCCCTCTCTGGCCTGGGTGTCTAGGGACCCAGCACAACATCTTCATTCTTACCAATGAAGAAGGAGAGGGCGGCTCCATTTTCAGAGATTTAAGCTCTGGGGTGGGTCAAAGAAAATAGTTTTTCTTCATCTGCCATTGTGTCATGGACCAGGAGACCTTTCCTCAGCCCCAAAGAGTGTAGGACTGCTGGGGTGCCTGTGGTCCTTTGGGAGGCTGGGCTTCCTCTGGGCCAGGCAGCGCCATCATTCTGCCAGTCCTCTCGGGTGGCAGGGCAGGGAAAGTGCAGTGGACCAAGATGGCTCCAGGATGTGAAGGGAGGTTGGGCCAAACCAAAGGCCTTCACCTGGCTATAGAAGACCTTTATGTAACCTGGAGGTGGGAGCCTTGAGACTCCCCAGACTGAGTAAGGTCTGCAGGGTGGGCCAGGCTGACTACTGCCTGCCCAAATCCAAGCAGTAAACACTTCCCCTTCCTGATGCTCCACTCCATCTCATACTCTTGCTCTTGGGCTCCACCTGCGCCCACCTCTAAACACCACCAGACATCACTCAAAATCCTCATCACTTATGCTCAGGAAGGTCACATAGGAGTTTTAGTGTGTAATGTGCATAATGCCACTTACGTGAACCCCAGTGTGTAGAATTGAAGTACTCAGTTAGGCAACAGATTCTGGCAATTGATAGTTTTCTTTTGCCCAGTATTCTGTAGGCAACAGATTCTAGAGCCTGTGTGCTAGTATTCTAATCAAAGCAAATTATTCCACCATCCCGTGTCTCAGTTTCCTTATCTATAAAGTGGGGGTAGTAGAGTCTTCTTATCTAATAGAGTTGATAGATAAGGATTAAGAAGTTTATGTAAAGATGTTTAGTCTAGTACCTGGCACACAATATGTGCCTCAGAAGTTTGGCTTCGTATACTGCTTTTCAGATTCCCTGCAGTGCCTAGCACATTAATGCACACATAGCAATATGCAATTTTATTTGTTTTACTTTTTACTAGTCTGCATTAGCAGTACATAATGATTACATTCATCATGGGGAGTTGGTACATGTACGTAACACATCTTAATCCTGTTCCCTCCATCTCATGGTCCCCTTATTTTTTTTTTTATTTTTATGTTTTACCAAGAACATGCATTAGTACATGGTGTACATAAGGATCCCATTTATCATGGTTACTTTGTACCTATACATGATGTATCTTGGCCCCCCGCCCCTTCCCCATCCGTCCCTTCTGTTCCCCCCTTTCCTTATTTACAGCAGGTTTATTTACATTTTTCCTTTTTTCCCTTTCTTTCCCTTTTCCCTTCCTTCTTTTCCCCTTCTAGTTCTCCTCTTTTGAATATTATCTGTCTTTTATCTAGTATCTATTTATGCCTCTTTGTCTTTATGTACACTTACAGTTTCTCATATCAGAGAAACAATTTGATGTGTACTCATGCATGACTGATTCATTTCACTTAAGAGTATGTTCTCAAGGTGCATCCATTTACCCACAAATGACTCTAGTTTATCCTTTTTTATGGCGGAGTAGTACTCCATTATGTAGAAAAACCACATCTTCTTTAGCCATTCCTTAATTGTTGGGCATTTGGGTTGTTTCCAAGACTAAACTATTACAAATTGTGTTGCTACGAACATGTTTGTGCATATATCTCTATGAGGTTTTCAATTCTGGGAAGATACCAAGCAAGGGAATAGCTGGATCAAATGGAACCTCTAGATTTAGTTTTTTGAGGAGTCTCCATACTGATTTCCATAGTAGTTGGACTAGTCTACATTCCCACCAACAGTGGAGAAGGGTAACTTTTCCCCTGCAGCCCCACCAGCACTTGTTGTTGGTTGATTTCTTGATAATAGCTATTCTTTCTGGAATGATATGGAATCTTAGCAATGTTTTGATTTGCATCTCTCAAATGAGGTCCCCTTATTTGAAGAATAACAAAAAAGCCATTTTGCAATATATCATTGTTAAACTTATTTCGTTTGTTTTAGATTAAAGTATTATAAATTAAAAGTATCAAGTTATATATACATTTTTATCAATGACCACAATGGTGATATACAAACCAGTCTCTGTAAGCACCCAGGTGATATGACTTAAATGTTGAAAATTGGCAAACTGGAGAAGTGAAGAAGAGTAGTGGGAACATTAAATGAGTGGGAGTGCATATTCAATGAAGATAAACAGAAAGCAAGGTCAGTGCAAATGATCTTGGGAAGTGTGGTAGAGGATATAGGGCAGAGGCTGGTAATCTGTGTTTGTCAGTGTCTGCTTACCGAGACTGTCCCTTGGGCTCAGGGTCCATATCTTGGTCTCCTAAAGGTAACTGGTAACACTGTGAATGGCAACCATCTGCATACCAACAATTCCACCAGCTTTTCCATTGTCTTCTAATGGTACTGTCAGCCATGATTGTCATTTTCTGAAAAAGCAAGCATGGTGCTGGCCTCCTGCATTGCACTGTGAGAAAGTACCATTGACATCCTGTTTCTTTCTGGTACTGGTTTAAATTCCTTATAGTCTGGTTTGAAATCCTACCTTTTGAGATACCATTTAATAAAGTGACCTTAAGATACCATCCGACTCTAAAATGGCATGATTAGAAAGTTCAGAGACAGTTTAAGGAATTAAAACACTTGGAAAATGAGACCTGAAAGGAAAGGTTCTAGTCACCAGGATATTTCTTTAATCCTAAAAATAATAACTAAAGTAAAAAGGGGGCAAGTTGCTACAGCAGCCCTCAAGCCCAGAGATTGGTGACCATTTCTTTTCCATCTTTGCTGAGAACAGAACAAGAAAAGCAAGCTAACACCACAGCATTTTGGATTTAGATTTGATATCAGGAAAAATTTCCTGACAGCACACATTGTTAAACACTGAAAATCGTCCCCTTCAGGGAGAGAGGTTGTTATGGTTTGTGTCTAGATGTCCCCCCAAGGCCTCCTGTGGTCATAGGTGGGGTGTTTTCAGAGGTGGCTGGATCTAGAGTGTGTGATTACTAAATCAGTAATAATTGGTTTGGCATAATTCTCCTGGGATCAAGGATGTGATACTAGGATTAAGGGTCCTGGGACTAAGGGTGGGAGTGCCACCTACCCTAAGGGCAGATAGCCTGAATAAATCTGAGGGACAGAAAGAGGCTTGTCTACTCCCTTGCTTGCTCTCTTGCTTGCCTTGCTACCTTCTGCCTGTCTGCCATGCCAGCCTGCCTTGGGTCCAGCCAATCATGGACTGAAACCTCTACAAACTGTGAGCCAAATAAACCCTTCTTCCCCTAATTTTGGGTGTTGGGTATTTTGTCTCAGCAATGAGAGAAAAGTGACTAAGACAGAGGTGTTTTGGAATCTTCTGTAGAGATATTTGAAAACAGAATAGATTTCCATCTGTCTGACCTGCTTTAAGGCAGCCCCGTCCACATGCAGCCAAGAATGGTGACCTTTCAGTGCTCTTGGCGGCCTGGCGTGGTCCTGAGGGCCTGTGCACGGAAGGCTTGAGAAGGCTTAGTGCGTCGTGATAATTAAATCGCACTTGAGCCTTTTAATCGGCCATAGATGAGATTACCTATTTTTTAATGATGCGATTATCTTCCTAAATTATTTGCTGAACCTATAATTTGTTTCCTTGAACAGATGAACCTTAAATAAAATTTTCACAAACTGGTTGCTTGGCAGAAAAGAAAGGAGTTTTTTTCCCGAACACAATTAATTCTTAACTTTTGAACTCTTCTGAAACAGCTGTTTTTTGATGAGCCTTTCTCTTGCCTAACAAACAAAGCTGTCAGTCAGAGGGATGTCTTTGTCTTCTCTCTGCCGTGAGCAGTTACTTCCCTGCCACCCAGCCATGAAATCAGTGGCCTTCTGTATTGGGATGTCAGGAAGGCATGCAGATCAGATGGTAGCCCACCCCCTTAGCCGCCCCTTTCTGACTCAGCAGCTCTGAATATGTAAGAGATACCACGTGTGTGGTTAGTGCTCCCTGTACATAGGTAAGCTCTTCCACCCTCTGCCTGCTGTTGTTGGTTATCATTAATTCGGTTCAGTGTTAGAAAAATGACCCTACCATAGGTCTCTGGAATCACCTCTTTTTCGTTTCAGAGCTCTGCCTTCAGTCCCTGGCACTAACTTTCCTGAATATCTGGCACTTTCCAACCTATTTCCTGCCTCCCTACACAAATAGACATTTCAGGTTCGTCCTAAACTTGGGGCATCTGGTGTGCGTACCTATGAAAACCTGCTTGTTTGCGATCCACCAGAGCACACACTAGGGAAAATGCCTCCACCAAAACAATAGTTGAATTTATAGAGTTTTCTGAGGGGTTCTGCAGCCAAATGGGGGCATACTTTCACCTCAGCGGACCTTTCAGTGCCCCTGAGCCTGCCTAGTCCAGTCTAAAGCCCACCATGCTGTGCCCCAAGAAGCCACACAATGGAGTTGGCTACTTCCGTCTTGGTACTGAGAGACCTCGGGGCTACCAAGGTTCCATCTGTATTCATTTGTTCTGTTCATTTCAGTAAATATTAAATACACAGGTCTGTACTTTATAGATGTTTTGCCTATGGCAATATTTATGATAGCAAAATTTACTTTTGGAAATATTTTCTTCACAATTTATACTGAAAATAACAAGATTTTTTGGTTGGTTTTTTTCCCCCCTCCACTTAAAAAAAAGTGATGAATCTTTCAGATAAATGTAAAGCACCCCTTTTAATCTTGTTCAGACTCTAAAGGGGGTATAATAGAATCCTACATTTTGGATCGAAGTGTCAAACTTGTCATTTGGAAGCTGAATATCTGGAATGTCAGGAAGAGACAGACCATGGGAAGAGCAATTTTAAAGAATATTCTAGAAGGCATAGTTGCTGTTAACACTGACTAAACCATTTTAGAAATTCTACTCTCTGTTTCCTTCTGTGTGCTAGAGGATTAATTATATTTCTCTGCAGAGCAGGTTGAAAGTATCTTTTAAAAACTGGTGTGTAACTGTAAGTATTGCTCATTATTACTCCCGCCTTCCAGATCCTTTCTTTATGCAGAGGGTGGGGGGTGCTTAGCAATTCAGCACTCTGTCTCCTGCTAGGGATAATTGCTTGATTTCTCTTATTGTTCATAGCACTTCCTGAATTAGATTAATTTCCTTATATTCCATGTCTGTCTTTTCAAGACAGCAGTTCTTTTGACTAAAAATATAATGAGACATGATACCCATTCGCATGTAATGTCTACCAAACCTCTTCTTATTTTGAAACCTGTCATTCTGAAAATGGCTGTTAGGATCTGTCATTTGCAAGCGAAACTTACGGGGCTGCCTCATACAAAGCACTTACAAGTTGTCGTGATCCCTGTGCAGCTGCGTGTCTGACGCCAGAGTAGAGGTTCAAGTCAGTTCAGGTGGTGCCTGCGCAGATCTTAGAAGTTCAGAGAGTCTGAACAAAAGACAATGGCAGCGTTTCCATTACAGTGAGGGCTGAAGCACCTCTCAGGCTGAGATGGTAATGAACCCACCAGATGTACGAAAGCATCTAGAATAGCAAGCTTCCCTGCCCTGCCCTGAGTGGTACTCGCTTTCTTAGGAGACAACAGATCTGTCTATCAGCTGCAGTCAGTGCTTCATGGGCTTTCTTTAGGTGGCTTTAAAAGGCAGCCCTGAGGGGGACCTAGCTGTATCTTGTGTGTGTGTGTGTGTGTGTGTGTGTGTGTGCGCACGCGTGCACACGTGGGTACTCACATGCACACATCTGACCTAAAGTATCATACCCCTCTGTCCAAAACAGTCCTTAAAGTAATTCACAAAATTAAACTGTGTGTAGCTAGACAACAACAACAGATGAGCAAAAAGAGTAGGAAGTGCTCATTACCAGACACAGAATGTGCTTAAATTTTGTTCTGTTTCCTGGCAGAAAAACAAATATGTTAGATTATGTAATTGTTGTTACATGACAAAATAAAGCAATGAAATTTAACTGGAAAGAGAAATATTTCCTGGTTTTAAAAAACAAAAAAACTCCAAGATGGACTTAATTCACAGGATGTCCCGTTAGAGACACTAGGTAGCGATGAGCAGCTTATGCTGGAGTGTCCTTCAAGTGGATGTTCTGGATACCAGCCCTCAGTAAGGCAAAGACAGAGGATGAAATGGTGAAGACTGTTCTGAAGAAGCAAACACAGTTCCTGCATATCTGGTTCTGTGCCTTCGAACAGTAGGGCTAACCCGGGCGGCCTGGCTGAAAGGTGTGTTGGCAGTCCGTTGAGTTGTAACACCTTAGGGCCAAGTGGTTTACCTTCAGCTCACTATTAGGTTCTGAAATTGTCTGAAGTACATTCTGGTTGCTGATTGGGGAAGGTTGCTGATCTGAAGGATGCCAGCCTTGCATTCTGTTTTGAAATTTAAGGCCGAGTCTCTAGAAGAAAGATCAGTCTACCTCCGTTCAGAATTCGGCTGTGAGGGTCTTCAAGAAGAGCCAATTTTCCTTAGAAGAACTTTTGGTCTGCTCACAAGTGTAGATGACTACTAGGATCCCAGAGTATGCAAGAAACCATTTTGAATCAAATTTTTGTACCAGAAGGGTTACTGTAAATGCTGTGAGGGACCAGGCGGGAAATCAGTGAGCCAGCCAGTGTGGTACACAGGTCTTCTCTGTGTCAGTGCTGGGCTGGTGAAGTGAAGAGCAAATGCCCAGGGGGAAGTGGCCGCCTACACTCAGCCATGGAGGCTGTTACCACATGTGAACAAAGGCCCATTATTGTGCTGTCCTCCAGTCTTTCAGGGGATCTCAGAAATACTGATTTTACATGAGATCTGATGAATTAGAAACATGGGCTTAAAATATCTTTTAACATTTTTGCAAGCCAAACTAAACATATCTACCATTTGGTTTCAGCTTAAAGATCTGCTGTTTATAACCCTTATTATAAATTAAGGTCTTCCCAATTATCTGTCTTCATCAAAAATCAGCTGCAGATTGGCCCAACAGAATTTCAGATTTTTTTGTCGAACTGAATATTGATTTAAAAAACCAAAATTCTTGTCCAGTGAGTTCATTAAACTGGTCTGGGAGAAGACCAATCTACAGCTTATAAGCAGGAATGGCCAGTTGTTCCTATTTAATTGGTTAAGCTCTCCTCCACCTCCTCTCCCTGTCTAGAATAATTTCCATTCCAGTGTAGTTGGTATTAAGCTAGTGTCTTGTAGTAGTTATTCATAGGCATACCCATTGCTTAATTTAGCACATTTGTGGGCCAGCGCCGTGGATGGTTGCCATGCATGTTTGATAAAATGTGTCACAGTCTGAAGTCTGTTTCTAAGCAAACTAGTATGCTGAGTGGTGTTGATTTGGGAATAAATGGTTTGGGCATTTTTTTTGTGGGGGAGGGTTCATTAAACAGTATACTCAAGTAACTGAGTTATGTGATTGTTCACATTTGGCATTTCTAAGCAAGCAGGAGTAATAAAAATGTTGGTAGTGTGAATTAAATTCTTCTGTGTCATGCATTGTGGAGAGTGCTATGTATGTATTATCTCATTTAATTTTTACAAATATCTTTGAGGTATATATAGTCATTATCATCATCCTCATCCCTAAATTACAAACAGGGATTCTCTGAAGTTAACTACCTTCAATAATGTGGTGCTAAGTTCCACAATGAATGCATAATGAGGCCAAAAGGCAAACCAACAGTCTGACACAGATGGGTATACTCAGCCTGCCTAAAGCCAGGCCTGTATTTCCATTGTAAAACCTTTTTTTTTAGTGTTAAAAAAAGAACAGGCATTGTTTTGGACCCCACAGTGCCTTGACTGTCAAATGACTGGAAATAAACATTACAAAGGGCATTGAGGAGTGTGCTGTGTCTCCTTCCCTCTTTAGTCCTTTCTCTTTCTCATTTTAGTCTTCAGATAGTTATAAAAAACATCCTACCGAAATTTATAGTATGGTATATATGGGCTGAATCACACAGTAAGCCTGATGCTCCTGCTGAGACTGAAGCTTGCCAATTCTTCATCACAAATTAAGGTGGAAGCAAACCCTCCCGATACTGTCTCTGTTTAAGGCACACACTTCCCCATTCCTTTCTAGACAATGTTAGAGGACCAAGCTGCAGCTTGTAAGGTTGACTGAGTACTAGTTAATGTTGCATAGGTTTGATTTTTAAAGCTTAAAATAGGGACATTAATGCAATATTAATGTTAATTTGCTTAGTATGCAGTGTTTTCTGTAATTATTAATATCAGACTTGAGCATTTTTTTTATTAGTACGGACCTTTTATCAGAGACCTAGTCTAAAATACAACTTCCTTTTTATTATTCATGGTTAAATCAATGATAGATATTGGCAAAATTTCAAAACTATCTCTGTTAACTTGTTTTTAATAGCGTTTGATTTATATGTGTGTCCAAATCTCCAACACATGCCTGTATATATGTTTACTAATTGCAGCTGTGTGCATTAAACACAGTGTTATTGGTGGAAAATCAAGCATAAGACATGAAAAATATGTGATTATTAAGGAGTTGAAATTATAGTCTTTAACTCCTTCTAGAACAGGGGTATTATGATACAGATTTGATTGTTTTTCATTTCAGATAAGCAAGATTCCTGGATAATTTTGCTGACCAGTTTCTTACCTTTGTAGTTAATTACAGAATTCTTCACCATAATGGATATAAATGAATTAAAACATTTTTTGCCTAATTATGTAAAGCATATATTAATGTTTGCTCTACAAGATTATCCTCTCAACTAAAAGATAGGTCCATTCACAGGACAAGATTAAAGCCCTTGGACATATAGTGAAATAACTTTGGTTGCATTTCTTATTTTTCTAACCTGATTTTCTAAACAAAGAACATAACAATATCTAATATCTGTGACATAATTTGTTCAACATGAATGCATTTACATGTGCACTTGTGTGTAGTAGTTGGTGAAATGCTTACCATTAATGACTTGTGGATTTTATTTTAGACAATCCATGGACACAAGGGACCAATCACTGCAGTGGCCTTTGCACCTGATGGACGATATCTTGCTACCTACTCAAACACTGACAGTCACATTTCTTTCTGGCAGGTAAGAGTAGCTGCTGCAGGGACTTGAAGTATAAACTTCATGCTGTGCTTGGGTGGGAAAATTTTCCTGTTGAGCCTATCTACCAGCCTCTTTCCTATCTTTCCTCCCATCCTTCAACAAATAGAATGTGCTTATGGGTTGGGTACCAGGCATTACCCTGAGTCCTGAGAGTACAGTTAGCATCTAGGAAGAGGGGCAGCTGCTGTCACAGAACTCCCAGTCTGAAGGAAACACAGGTGAGTAAGCAGTCCCAGCGCACAGAAGCTGAGGATGGACTGTGCGCAGGCTTTCCAGAGGAAGTAACATCTAGCCTTGGCCCTGAGGGACGCTGCGAAAGGGCAGGTGTGGAGAACACAGGTGTTCTGAGTACAGAGGAAGAGAAGATGGGTATGCATGAAGGCCTGACCTGAAAGGAATCAGGCTGGACAACCTTGTTCAGGCTGTTAATCTACACAAAGCATTCTTGGTGACTCTTAATAGGGATAGGGCACAGGACTGCAAGGTATTTTCCTAATATTTGCTTCATGCCCTCTTCATAATATCTTATTTTGTTTGCATTCTAAATTTCCCACAAATTGCACTTAATTCCCAAGTTTTGAAAACATTTTTAAAAATCTGAGTATCTTTATTGGGCAGTTCATGAGAATGTTTATGTTTAATTCTGATTAGCATGAATACTAATTTTGAGCAACTAATACTGACAGTAGAATATGTTTCAGCCTCAGGGCTTAATTGCCAGCCTATCTGCTTTCTGACTACCTTACTTTTTAATCTAAACAATTTATAGGAAATTAAATATTACCAACCCCCCAAAGAGTTAATTTAAATTTTGTTACCTCTTGTATTTTCCTAAGATGCAAGTATGTTGTATAAGATTTGGCATATGCCTTGAAAGCTAAAAATAAAAGTTTAAACAAAGCTTCAGTACAACTTGGTGATAGTTTAAAAAGATCAATAGCTAGTAAAATGTAAAACTGATACAATAAATTGCTTAATTAACAACATGCTATTAAAGCATGACAAGTTCCAAATCTATCACAGATTTTTTTTCTACTTTTTATCTAATTTGGTTTTCTGGTTTATTTTCTCATTATCATTCCTTCCAGAATATATCTCCAGCATCTTAATTAGTTCATATTAAACTCTTTCCATTAGAGATCTCACCCATCTTCTTTTTTCCTAGCGGGTCACCACAGGGTTGGAATTTGTAACCAGAATCACACTAGGAGTCCATTAAGTGTCCCTAATCTGGACTTTTTCAACAACGTTTCTTTCCAGAGTTTACCCACTGATGGTTTTCCCCTACTCAGGACCAACGCAATGGTCTTTGTGCCATTCCGCCAACTGTATTTTGATGCAGATTTCTTTTTTTCACCTGTTCTCTTGGGCTCTTGGAGCAGTGCTTACAGAAAGCTCCATTCAGTCAACCTTGCCTGGGTGTCTCAGAGCGAGGTGCTTTACATATGGAGTTCAGGAGTCCCTGGGCCTGCTTTCAAGGAGCTTTTGTTCTGTCCGTGCTTTCTTCTTTGGAGTAAACACGCCAAATTTCTTTTGTTGTCAGTTCTTTTGGTAAGAAAATATAATTCATTATATAAAGGGATTGCTGCAAAACTAGTAAGGTTTGACACTTTTTCCAGGATTTTCCTGAATTTTCCAAGTGGTAAATTATCTTCTCTTTTTCTAGATCTTTAAGGTTTTATTTGGATATTTGTATTCATCCTTTCCTTGACAATTATTCTTTTTCTATCAAAATCTCTTGATACAATTCCAGCACCTTGGTGGAATTGTAGTTATCATTTTTGTTGTTGTTGTTGTTGCGTTGGAGGTCAAGGTCATTCATTAGATGTTACCATTGAAAGCCCTTTGTTCTCTTCTGGTTCCTCTTGTTGTTTCTGGTCTTTGTCAAGTGCATCCAGCCTGTGTGCGCATGTCCGTCCATGGCTCTGTGCACAGTGTGGAGGCAGCCTGGGCCCTTAGTCCCTAAGCTCACTTCCACCAGGTGTCATCTCTACATGCCAGAGCACCTCGGGCAACACCCAGGCTTCCTCTGCCCCTCAAGCCAATGTCAGAGTTTAAGATGCAGCCCATTCCTTGAATCCTTAAATTATACACAGCTCAGTTGTGATGTCTCCATGTAAGGCACAGAAACAGGCCATTTTGGCTTTATCGAGAAAATACAGTGAAACCTCTTGCAGAAATGTGAAGGTCTTTTATTTGAATTAGAGAATCCAGAAAGCAGTTTTGGATCTACTACTGTTCTCCCCACACTGGCTAGGCTGATTTATCTAAATACATGTTGGTTAGTTCTAATGATGTGTAGAACACTTTTATATATTCCAGTAAGTGTACTGAAATATATGTTAAAACTTAATGAAGTCTTATTAATACAGAGCCTTGCTGAAGCTATCAGCTATTAAAATCTTTGCTGAGAAATGAGTGTTAATGAGAAATATTGGTTGGATAATTACTCAACTGAGACTTAGTAAAAGGTTGTATGCAGCATTACTTACACTGGGAAAAGCATTAAAACATTTCCTGTTTTGATGAATTATATCTGTATGTGTTTCTGTGCTCAGAAAATAATCTTCACAGAGCTGGTTTTGTGAACCATATTTTTGAAGGGAATGGAAAAGCTAAAGTTGCATGTTAGTTTATATACTCAGCTATTGAATGATGTGGTTTGAGAATCTTTCAAACCCTGTGACTATCTAACATCATATTCCTACAGTTTGAGTATTTTACTTCAGTGTATCTGTTGGTGTTTGAGTAAGAAAATTTTGATAATGAAATACATTAGTAACTCTCACACTTAAATTTTACCACTACAGTTCAATAAACAAATGTTCTCGTTCAGGAATGCTAATAATAAATTAGATGCATATCAGTTCCATTTATTTTTTTACTCTGTCACACAACAGAATTCTGTTCAGCCATTTAAAAACAATGATGTAAATCTATAATCATTAATGTGAAAAGATTGCTCTCAACATTTTGTTGAATGAAAAGCAGACCACAAAAGCACCTTTATTATTATTAATGCTTAAGAATTACACAAATTCACCTGTGCATTTGTATACAAGCATATACTGTGCTTTGACCGTGTCCACCCCTCCCTCTCCTACCATTCCCTACCTCCCTCATATTAAATTCCCGCCACCTCATTTCTAGTCCTTAATTGTCCCTCTTCTACTTTCATATCATCTTTTTTTTAGTTTTCATGTATGAGATAAAATAATGTGATAATTGTCTTTCTATGTTGGGCTTGTGTGAAACTACCTTTTAATATGAGCCTCTCTATGTAAAATTCCTTAAATCAATCAACCCCCCCCCATATATATGGAAGTCTGGAATGTTGTTTACCAAAATACTTACAGTAATTGTCAGCGATTTGGGGTTTTTTTGGTTCTTACAAGTATTTGAATTTTTCACACTATAACTTCTTATTTTTGTGGTCAGGAAAAAACGTAGTATTATTACATCTTACAATTCCATGTGGTTTTCACTCACTCAAGGTTTAAGTTACTGTTACTTTAGCATAGTTTGTAGCCAGTTGCCAATGAAGAAAAAATTAATGTTGAATGACAGAATTGTTAATTGTTTCAGTCACTGAGAGCGCCTTGGCTGAGCTTATGGAAAATTAAGTCACACTTACTAACTCAGATCCCTTCCTCTTTTGAGGGGGTCATCAGGAAAGGATGTCTGAGAGGAAATGAAATGTAATGAACACAAGGGTCTTGGTTATTCCAACTGTATGCAGCTGTAGCAGCTGTGTACCTTACAGAACTGTACGTAGCCCGATACTGAGGAGGAAGGTTATTTGGCTTTATCGAAGGCATTGATCCCAAATAGGGATGACTGAGGTTATGAGGGGAACCCCAGTGTAATAATGGCCTTTTCTGAAAATCTTTCCGTCTCTATAGCATTCCCATAAGATACTCTCTTCCTTTCCCCTTTTACCTCTCATTTCTTGTCCATGACTAAATTTCAAGGAAAGAAAATGGGGAAGTGTCTGAGCATGTTATATGCCCCTTGCATTTTGAGCCACTAGCAGAAATCAAGCTTCATACATATTTTTATAGAAAATCTATAAAGAATAAAAAATACTTTGTAGTTATTTATCAACTGAGAAATTAGATTTTTTTTAAAGCATAGTATGCCTGTTGATGCCAGTTAATTTTAACCAGCAATTTTCTGGATCATTTGGATCTGTTCTGTAAGAGGACTGAATTATATACTGTTACTTCTTATAGAAGTGAAGACTATCCAGTTAACTCACCATTATTTGTATTTGTCCTATTTGGGAACTTCTGGAAAGCAATAAAGCATTGATTTTTACCTTTTGTGGACTTTTTCGGAAAAAAAGAGGGAAGAACTCGAGGGAAAGGGCTTTTGGGAAGGAGACCTTGAGGCAGTGCCTGGGTTTGGGTAAGAATTGAACTTTAACCGAAAGAGTTAACAATAACCATACATTTGGTTTTAAAATGTGACCTCGTACACTAGTGATTTTTTTTCACCTCTGTGTTGTGTTCGGCACTATTATTAATGCAGGAAAATCAGTAACATTAGTCATCTTAAAAGGGTTATTACTCAAGATGATTTAAATTGTGAAAATGTCAGTGGAGCCTGTGCGCACTCTGCTAGAGATGCCATGATTTACGCCCTCTGACACCGTCCTGCTGCTGAGAGGGGCTGGAAAAAGGAATGGCTTGTAGTGTGCACTGATCCACATGCAGAGCATGGTATCAGCAGTAACACATCTTAAATGTCCTAGGATTTGCTAGGGTTTCGTGTATCAACCATTTGTATATGTTGGATCATAATCTGTGTGCTTCACCCTCATCTCCAGCATCTTATGCATGTAGATAGAGGTTCCACTGATGTGAATTTGAAATAAAATTAGTACAGAGGAAAAAAAAATTATTTCCAAGGCTTCTTTCCAGATTTTCAGTATGCTGCCTGTGTAGCTTATGATAGCACAAATGATGCATAGTGAAAACATTTTTAGTAATACCTGGAATCTAAAGAAAACTTCAGACTCACTTGCTCTGGAAACACTTAGATAACTGCCGTTCAACATTTAGCATTTTGACCTGAATGCATAGTGATTCAGGATTTATAGTTTCCATGTTACTTTTCAGTTACATGAATGGATTAAGAAAGTTCAACTCTACTCCAGAAAAATTGCCAAAAAGCAAAATCACCAACTTATAAAAAGGTATTGTTGACAAACTACAGAGAGTATAGTCTCTTTAGCAGAGTAGCAAAGCAATGAGATGATATTGACTCATTTTTCCCTTCAAAGTAAGCAGAAGCTTCCAAGAGCCTGTTTTTAAGCAGCAGGTGAGGAGCAGGCGTTGGTGACAGGGCTGAGGGGTTGAGTTTCAAGCTCTGATCTGGTGAAGTATCACTCTTACCTAGAGCTTGACTTTTCTTCTTTTTCTTGAACTAATTATAAACCCTAAACCTTGTCTTCATTGGCTTATCCTTCAGGGATACACTTAACATTATTGTCAAAGAAAGAAGAGATGTGCAGTTTTAAATACCCCAGTTTCCAAGTATTATCTAAACAGTCATTTTATTAACAGGTGTAATTTAGTTCCCTTCCTGAAGATTAGTGAACTCCCCTGCTGTCAGCTTCTACCAGCAAAGTTAAATTTCTCTAGACTTATGCATGTACGGTAACAGTGTCAGAATAATTTCGGATCCACTGGCAAGAGCGTTGTGGAGCCTTAGAGTAACTTCTGAGTGAATGTGAATAGGCGTTATGGAACCAGAGAGATGGAAGCACTCTCCCTGAAAGGCAAGGGGTCTCTAAGTGATGTGTGTGCTCTCCTGTCCCTCCAGATGAACACGTCACTATTGGGAAGCATCGGCATGCTGAACTCGGCACCGCAGCTACGCTGCATTAAAACCTACCAGGTGCCCCCTGTGCAGCCAGCTTCTCCCGGCTCCCATAATGCCCTCAAGCTGGCCCGGCTCATCTGGACCTCCAACCGCAACGTCATCCTCATGGCACACGATGGGAAGGAGCACCGCTTTATGGTCTGATGCTGCTGTCTGTTGCCCTCACTGCATCTTAGCTCTGTAAATTCTGTAGGCCAACGTTGCTCTGTCTTACACCGGATCATTCCTCGGAGCCTGCCCACCCCAGTGTCACCAGAGGCACAGCCGGGGTCTGTGTCACTTGTGTATGCTTCCTGGGGGCAGACTCACTCACAGGCCACCTGCCGATCCAGAGGCATGCGCTCACTGCTCAACAGGATGTGGCTATTCTGTCACTAGGTAGTTTTTCCCTGCCAGGGATGGGAGGGGAAAGCGGATGGTTCCTGGGAACGCTCTTGTTGCTTGGTGCAACAGAAGCCTGAAAATCAATAAGCACTGTGATTGCACTCCCACCCCGTCAGCATGTGCAGCATCACGTGGTGCTGCTCGGATCCGGCTACGCTGGCGCTGGACATTGTGGCGTGTGGCAGTCTTCATTAGTGAAACAACTTCCCTTTGGATTTCCTAAACACGCTGTTGTTTACCAAAAAGATTCCGTGTTTACATTTTTTTTTTTCTTCTGGTGATTGCTAGGAAATTATTCAGTTTCCTAGGATTTAGCCACCACTTTCTTTAGTGACATCTTGGTGATTTGAGATTATTGAGAGAAAAAAAAAAAAAAAATATATATATATATATATGTGTAATGTTTTCCATGTAGAAAATACAATTTTCCAGACATTTAGCCTTCTAAAATGCTCATTTTCTGCTTAAACAATAGTATATTTAGTAATTTAAAATAAAAATCATCACGACTTGTGATGTGTGCTAATGTAATTATCCAGTCATTCTAACTAATCTTTTAAGGGACTTCGTGGTGAAGAACCCAGTTTGGAAGCATAGCAAATCCCGAAAGTGGAGATTCCTGAGTATTGCTGCCGATCCTTCCCTTCAGGAAAGAGCATACCCCTCCCCCTGGGCACTGTACAGCTTGAGTTCCCGTATGTCAGTTATCACGTGACAACCGTGAGCCTCCGAACTACTCGTGAGTTTAAAGGAAAACCAAGAAGGCATTTTTTAAACAAGAATCTTAGAAAATTAATAGCAGTGGCGTGGACATTCAAGAGCATATATACAAATGTGAGGCTCTCAGTCACTTTGAGCAGACATTGAAGCGAAAGTGTGCATCACGCTTTAGACTCCAACTAGATCACCTTCTGTGTCAAGTTAGACTCCCCTTGATTATAGTAATGGAAAAGAAATCCATCAAAAAATATTTTGTGTGAATTGCACAAACTTTGATCTATATGTAATTGGGCTTTTTTGTTTGTTGGTTAGTCAGTTAGTTGGGCAGAATGGTCTATTAAATGCAAGAAAAGAGAATGATTTATTAAATCCAGAGAAAATATGTAAAGTTCACAGAGGAACCAAAGTAATATTGGGAGCATTTAATTAAAAGACATAGATTGCCAGAGTTTATGTATATACAAAAAGGTAGGCTCAAGGTCCAGGAACAAATATATCTGTTGTTTTATTGAAACAGATTATTGAAGAACATATTAAGAAAATAAGGCCACTAGAACATCTCTTTCCTGTTGATATAAAATATGTCATTTCCGTTGGTGGCTAATCTGTACTCTTCCTTGGTTTCATACATTGGGTGGTCTCTCAAAAGTAAAGTTATGCCATATGCATGTACATTGTATTTATAACAACTATATATGTAGATCCCAAGAAAGAAACCAAGAACTATATACAATATAGACTTTGTTTGGTAAACGTGCTGTGTGTTACATGTAGGTAGGAAACTGTGAGGTGCACTTTGTTTTTCCAGTGGGCTCTGGAGTCTGCTCTGTACCTAGCACATGCTTACTGTATGAACTGAAATGGAAATTAAGTTGTTATAGGCACAAAACCATTTGAGATGATGAGGTAAACAAATACCTTAGAATATTTTTTAACAAAATGTCCTGTGCATCAGGGAAAAGGCATGGGACTGTTAGGCAGGTCACTGCAAGTGCACAGGTAGACCCACCATGGAGACTGAGGCAAAGCTAAGAGAGCCTGAAGAGCAAAGCCCCTGGGTGAGGTCCCGGGCCCATCCTTCCACGTCCTGTGTGCAGACAGCCACACTGATGGACTGGTAGAATGTGAGGACTGTAAAGCTCTGCAGAGGATGACGGGTGATGATGAGGGGACATCTCTAACTGCTACACTAATATTCACATTCCTGTTAACATAGCGCTGTCCTCGGGTGCTGTTTTTGGTACCAAACTTCATCCCACCTTAGATTGTTCAGCCCTCAAGGAAGTAAACTTTGTATTGTCATCAGTGTACATGCTTAGTGTTTTATTGATTTCATTGGCACTGCATTTGGACCTGTCCTTGTAAATGTAGAGACGTATGTGGCTTCATTGGTAATTTACAAGCAAAAGATGACATGATGTGACACTTATATGAAAATGTAATGATTGAATTCACTGGGTACAGTGAGCGAATTAAAATGTCTGCCTCCTAAGACATTTCTGGATGATTCCACTTAATTGTAGATTATATACGTTCTGAATGTCCCTGTGTACATATGTGTGTTAAATAAAACTGAATTGTACTGAAGATTGTTTTTCTCCTGTTACTGCTTTTTCTAGTGTTCACTCTTCTTGAATGCTCTTAGTTGAAATCCATATCCCCTTTCTGTTTCTGACTATTCATTTCACTGGAGAACCAGCTTCAGGAAATGCAAACTTGTTCTCAAATGACAGCAGAGCAGAGGAAGAGGAAGTCTCACCCACACTACTAAAAGTCACTACCAGGGGCTTGTGCTTGCTATTGTCATTTAAATGAAATGAGCTCACGATGGTGTGTTTCCAGGTTAGCATCTCTCTATAATGATACCTTACATTTTATAGAGGCAGCACGGTGAATGTTGCATGCCGACAAAATATTCAGGCTTCTTGCTTATGTACATCTTTGTGGATGTGAATTGGGATTTGAACAGTTGTATCATTTTGTGCTAACATCTCAAGATTTGGTTTTGCAGTGCACGTTGACGCTGCCGTGGTGGCATTGTGACTCAGAAGCAGAAGACAGCCAGGTAGAGGAACTCCACAGCGCCCTCTGTGGCTTGGGCAGGGGAATGACATGTGTGCTCCTTTATCTCTACTCTGGAGTTGCTCCTAAATAGACTGTTGATTGTCCCAAATTACATCTTCTCAGACCTGATGACATGGGCTGGCTGCCTCTTGGGAGCTGGGATGAGATCATTAAATTCGTTTCATTTAATACTCAGTTTGGAGCTGAATTTGAATCCCTGAGGCCAAAGAGTGTATAATTGGTTTGCAGCAAAGGCAAGAATAACAAACAAAATAGGTCCTCATGGCTCAGAGTGTCGTGTGTAAGTAGCACACGTACTTTTTTCAGATAAGAACAGAGACAGCTTGAATTGAGTCAATCATCATGTAACAGTATAATCTTCTCTAAGAATTAGATAAACATCCAGGAATTGGCTGCAGAATCTCTGGCCCTATCAAATTCCCAAGGTCGGCCTTGGGAGTTGTATTAACACCCCCTGATGACTCAAATGTATCCTTATAGGAAAATAAGAGCAGTAACAGTTCTGTGTGATTGGTGATCACATAAACTGATCAAATGTGGAAAGGGCATGACATTAACAGGAAGGTAAAGCCAAGCAGTGCTGGGCGAACTTTCACCTTTCACCCCTTCCCCTGACTGACAGAGCTGAGTGTTGAAGAAAATCAATACCTGGGAGCAAGGAGGGAAATATTTCCACCCTCTAACTAGAGAATGTATTTTGACAAGGCCAAGATAATCCAAGCTGCACAGGAGAAAGAGAAAAGAAGACTCATTTTTAAGGCTTGACACTTCAAGGTGTTTTTGTGCAATGGTTTAGAGATCATCAATACATACAAATACCAAAGGTCAAAAAGAAAAGCCAGAAGAATTTCAGAAATTAGATGTTCCAGTTCTTTTTGCTGTTTACAAACGAAAAAAAGACTGCAGAGGGGGTCTGTGCTTGCTATTGTCATTTAAATGCACTGAGCTCAGAATGGTATCATCCCCCTTTAATTATACCTTATATTTTATAGCAGCACCACGACAAGGTGTCCAGCCTTCTTGCTTCTGTACATCCTTCTGGACATGAATTGGGCTTTGAGCGGTTGTATCATTTTGTGCTAACATCTCAAGATTTGGTTTTGGAATGCATGTCAATGCTGCCGTGGTGGCATTATAAATCTTTGGCCCTCCTTCACATTTGTTTCAATCATGTGCATGAGAAAAGAGTTCATGTACCTTTAGAGTTTAAATCATTTCTAGTTTCCCAAGTCCCTTTAAGCAAATTACTTATAAAGGTCTCCTAATTAGGACTCTTCTAAGTGAGAAGCTTATGTAGCTGTAGGAAAAAGGTAAGCTACTCACTCCATTCCTGCAAGCAGGACTGGATCCATTTATTCTGTGGACAAATGCCTCCATCAAACGGATATGGATTCTTTCCTTTCCTACAGATTAGAAAACAAAGGAGCCAAATAGTGTCCATACCTTCCAGACAAGCTCAAAGAGACAAAGAAATCCTAAATATAAAGTAGTCCTCAATAACAGACCTCATCAGGACTGCTAAAAATGGTTACTGATGAGGCAGGAGCACCACAAATTTGAGCCCAGACTGGGCAACTTACTGACTTAGTCACATTGTCTCAAAGTAAAATGATAATAAAATGGCTGCGGGAGTGTGGCTCAGCACAAAACCTGTGTTTAGTCACTGGCACTACAAAAAAAATCATTGAAATGTTGGTGAAAATACAGCCCTAACTTAAATGTCCTCTTGCTTATTAATAAATTTCATTCTACTCTCCAGAGACAGGTTAAGCTAGAGGTTTATAGTTCTATTTTGTTTCAAAAGGAGAATGCATTTTAGTAAAATGAGATCCCAGTTGTTGATTCTTTGTGATATTTCCTGGGCAATCAGGATTTTGTTCATAAAGTCTGCCTATGCCGATGTCTTCAAGAGTTCTACCTATTCTCTCTTCCCACAGATTATTTCCTTTTTAATATTTAGATCTTTGGTCCATTTCGATTTTAGTTTAGCATATGGTGAGAGATATGCATCTAGTTTTAATCTTCAGCATGCGGAAAGCCAATTTTTCCAATACCATTTATTAAAGAGGCTATCTTTCTTCCAGGGAAGGTGTTTGGCCCCTTTGTCAAAGATAAGTTGGCTGAGCATGTTTGGAGTTATTTCTGTATCTCCTAATCTGTTTCATTGATCCTTGGGTCTGTTTTTTTGCCAGTATCATGCTGTTTTTATCACAATATATTTGCAGTATAATTTCAGGTCAGGGATTGTGGTGCCTCCTCCCGTGCCTTTGTTGCCCAGAATTGCTTTTGCTATTCTAGGTCTCTTTGGTTTCCAAATGAATTTTAGGCAAAAGAAACAACCAACAGAGCAAAGAGACAACCCACAGAGTGGGAAAAAATTTTTGTCAGCTGCTCCTTAGACAAAGGATTAATATTTAGTATATATGAAGAACTCTAAAACATTAGACCCCCCCAAATTTAAAGACCCAATCCAAAAATGGGCATCTGAAATGAATAGACACTTCTCTGATGAAGAAGTAGAAACAACAAATATTCATATATTTTAAAATGCTCAACATCACTTGTCATTCGAGAGATGCAAATGAAAACAACCCTAAGAGTTCATCTCACTCCAGAAAGAATGGGTATTATCAAGAAATCAGCCAATAACATGCTGGCAGGGCTGTGGAGAAAAAGGAACCCTTCTCCACTGATGGTGGGAATGTAGACTGGTACAACCACTGTGGAAATCAGTTTGGAGATTCCTCAGAAACTAAAAGTATTTGGCCCAGCTATTCCCTTTCTTGGTATCTTCCCGAAAGAATTAAAAGCATCACCACACTTCAGTGACCTCATCTTATTAAAATGCACTCTCCATATTTATAGTAGCACAGTTTGCAAAAACTAAATCTTGGAAACAGCCCAAATGCTCATCAGCCAATTAATGGATAAAGAAGATGTGGTTTTATAGAACAGAGTACTACTCTGCCATAAAGAACATTAAGCTTGAGACATTTCTAGGTAAACGGAGACCTAGAGACCATGCTCTTAAGTGAAATAAATCAGACACACATGTTGAAATGCCACATTGTTTCTTTGGTGCTAGAAAAAATATGTAAATAAGGACCAAGACGGATAATATATATCGGGGAAAGGTTCAAGTGGAGAAATTGTTCAAGTGGGAAAGGGAACAAGGAAGGAAAGGGGGGAAGGAAAGGAGGGACAACAAAAAAAAAGAATAGAAGGAAAAATGGAAACAACTTTTGTAAATAAGGAGAAGAAGAGGGGTTGAAGGGAATGGAAGGAAATAGGAAAAAGAAAAAAGTAGAAGCAAAATATATCATGTACTGGTACAAATTATGATGAATGTTGTTATATCTAAATGTACCACTAAAATTAAAAAAAATATATCAGAAAAAAAAAAGATGGAGACTGCAGCCAGTCGAGGTTCCTCAATATTCGGAGATTTCCCAGAGAAGATCAGGAATATATCATGTCTGAATTGCAGCAGGTATCCAGTAAATATGTGTTACATGTTTTAAATCCATGAAATTTTACTTGTAACATGCTTGGGAAAGCAACAGCTAATAATCACTCAATAAATGTTAGATAATATTTTTAGTAGAGAGTTGGAATTTCTTGTTGAGCATGGATAAACAAGATTACCCATGTTCTTGAAAAACATTGTTGAATTTTTGTTGAGTTTTGTGTTTTCGTCTCTCTCTGTATATCAGTGGAGGTCTAGACATTTATCTGATGAATAATCTGCTTGTACTCACCAGCCTCTTTCCCGGATTGCTGTGTGCTGCCATCTTGCATCTCACCAAAGTTGATGCATGAAGAGATGTTAAAACATATGCCAGTGGATAGGACTGATCAGTTATGGCCGATTGCTCCAAAAGGGAGTGGATCACCATATCAAATGTAGGAGTCTCATGAGCATCAGAGACAATTTTGAACTACTTAATAAGTGTCTTTATGAAAGATGTCTAGTTTGAACAGGACTCTGGAAAAAGTACTGTAGAGTGGGTTCCATAAAATCACCAAAGCAAAGCAGACAAAGCATGAAGGTTCTCTTGCCGACATCTTGTTTTGACTAGCATCAAAATGACTTCAATTTATCCAGAAATGAAATGTGTTCTGTAAAGCTTGACCCACTCAGTAGCATTTTGCTTTATTAAAAATATACAAATAATTTTTAAAATATGGCAGTGAGATGTTCTTTCTATTCAATCAGCAAGAAGTAATTGAATCTTAGGATAAGACAAGCATATGTTCTACACTTGATCTTTGCCAAAAGGCCAAAAAGTGATAAGCATATACTCCATATTCTATTTTCCTCTTGCGAATGAGTTCGTAATCTAACACTGTTGAATAAATACGATAAACAGAGATGGGTGAAAAGCAATGAAGGAAAAGGGGGCAATCAGTTCTGGTGGGTCAGTACCAATTTAGGCTTTGCAGAGAGGAGTCATTTGAACTGGGCCTTGAAGAATAAATAGAAACGAATGGGGAGGATGGAGGGAATGTAAGGCAGGGAATATAGAAGCCCAACCCTTATGTGGTCTGAGTGGTGTAAGCCACTTCAGACCTACAACCTGAAAGGCGCTAGTAGACACTACCAACAATCCAGACAGTGCTTCACTGGCAGCTCCTACTTCAATTACAGACAGGCAGGCCCCTGTGTCAAAGGATAATTGAGATGTACAAGGCGAAGACCCTGATAAAAGATTTCTAGTTTCATGTTTGATATCCTTTATAAAAGCTCTTTTTTGTTTTAAAAATAATTTGTACATCCTCCTTATCCTAGATCACAGCTAGCACACACCTGGCACTGCTCTGCCCAGGTTCTCCCACAGCTTCAGGGAGACAGACTCCCTGCTGAGTCTTCCTGGAGACTGCCTCCAAGCCAAAGAGCTGCCTTGTCTGCGGTCGTCTCCCTGTCCCATGGGCAGCCACACCCAACAGTGAGCTAAGGGGAAAATGTAAAGGCCTTGCCTGGAGCTCCATTTCAGAACAACTGTGAAGGGCCTTTCCACTCCAGACCTTCCTGGGGGCTGCCAAAAGCCTACACTGAACAGCATCACAGCTTAGCCTCTGCCCAGAGCCGCTTCTCTTCTCTGCAGCTGTGAGGCCTGAGAACTCTGCCCTGTAGACTTCCTGTAGGCTGATCTCTCTCACACAGTCTGCATCCAGAGAACCCAATCAATGATGGCTGGTGCCAGGAGTGACCTGGGAAGACAGATTGTGAAAGGCAGGGAGGATCCAATCATTGGTAGGAAGCGATCATGGATAGTCTCCAGCATGCTGAAGCTGTGAAACTGTTAAAACTTTCATCAGTGATGACGGGATGGCAGGGGAGTGTGCTGAGGGTGCCATGAGACAGGCGTCTGAGAAGTAAGGGAGAATAGAAATTGTAAGAACAATGGTCTTGGATGACAGTTCTGTGTGCACTGGAAAGATAATGAAAGGCTGAGGGTGATTAATCACCGCTTAGAAGCTAAATGTGAAAGCCAGAGAGACTTCTTGGCAAAGTCTCAGGAGAGCTCATCTACAGCCGAACATACGCTGAGGGCCAGGCCCAGGACTCACAATGGGAGACGGAGCTCCGGAGGAGGGAAACGGCCTCACCAGGTCTGCTGGCCCCGGTCAGAGCCCCAGTTGAGATGGATGGGGTTGCCTGGGTGGACACACCTGAACGATCTGGAATCCCCAAGTTCCAGTGAACCCCCCTTGCACCTGTCTGAGTGACCCACTCCTTTGTGTTAAAACTGGTGCTCTCTCTTTGAGGATAACAGAAAGGCTTTTCCTGTTGCATCGCTCCCATTTGCTCTACCAACTGACTCTTTCTTCCATCAGACCAGGTGACTCAAGTCACAGTGTAACCTGGCTGCCAAATTGCTGGGCCTTTTATGAGAGGAGAAGAACTGATGGAGTGGATGCTAGGTAAGGTAGGGAAGCCCAGCGGACACAGGCCTCCGCGCTGCAGGAGAGGCTGGTGGGTGTTCAACAGCATCGCTGGCAGCCAGGGCCCAGAGTAGAAGGTGCCATTTCAGAACTGGGCCCTCTGGTAACAAGGAGAATGAGAAGGTCCTGAAATAATAGAGACCCAGTGGGTGTAATTATCATCCTGAGCAGTGAGATTGGAGTGGTAGCCAGAGGGGCCTGACCTGCACAGATCTTTGGACATGATTAATAAAACATTGGAGGGCAGTCAGTAAGGGTATTGTTCATCTATACAGCCAAAAGAAATAAAACACAGATACCAGGAGGCTGAAGGTAGCCATCTCAGTAAAAAGACATAGTCCCCAGCCTGACTGTAGACCTGAAGGGCATAGTTATTAGGCCTGCAGGCCTCTGGGGATGAGGCTCTCGGTTAGCCTGCTTCATGCTGCTCGTGAACCATTAGCAAGATTCCTTACAAGGGGACAGGGAATCTAGACTGGGTGGTAGAGGAGGGAGGGAATTGTATCAATGGTGACTCCAAGAGCAGCTGTAGTAGAGAATGAAGTGGCTGTCCTGCTAATATTTGTAAGTATTCCCCAGAATCCTGGAATAGCCACTCATGATTTATTTGAAGCATGTGGATCTCAGCTGGGCAAAGAGTGACTGAAGCGGATGCCGTGCGATGCACTCATTCCCCAGGTGCTGGCCTGTTGGCGGCTGGCATCTCTCAGCTGAGTCCTCTGGGAACTGCCCACAACTGAAGACAGCCACATGCGATGCAAGGCCACACCCTCCTTCCTACTGGTAGCTGCATCCCATAACTGGTCCCGAGAGTGCCCTGCACTCTCCTTCGCCTCAGTCAGGGACTTCTCAAAGGGACATTCCAGTTCTTAGCCACATGGGTTTGGCAGAGAACTAGTGCAGCTACAGTACAGCTCGTTTTGGTCTTGATCCTAGGAACACTTCCCAACGTACCTTCTTCCTGCAAATCCGTGTCAGTGTCTCCTTCTCAGTAGGTGAAACTGGTGAGGCTCAAATCTGGCTCTGCCATTTATTAGTCAAATAACTCTCCCTGTGCTTATGTTACTTACATCCCCTCATGCCCCATGATCCTCATCTGCAAAATGGGAGCATGATCACACTCACTTCATGGTCAGACTATAAGGATTAAAAGAGAAAAGTGTTAATATATGTTCAGCATTGGAACATGTCACACATAGTAAATATACAATAAATGCTAATGCTGCTAACTAGTCTTGTTCTCTTGGGATATTTTGCAGGTTATCTTCATCTCCTGTTTATCATAGAAAGATATATTTTTTCATTAATTATTTTCCTGTCTTTTATTTCTTATTTCAGCCAAATCAAATGCCTCCCTTTAAAAGTTAGGAGGAAAGATGGTAAGGGAGTGACATCTCTTAGTACTTATTTTGGACACTATACTAGGTGCATTATTGCTCTGCGTAATTCTTAATCTTAAGGCCACCAATTATTACCTCCCTTTTACAGATGAAAAAATTGCAGGTCACCTAGATAAATGACCAAGATCACATAGCTAGTTCAAAAAAGAAAAAAAGCAAGACCGCTATTTAATCCCAGACTGTCACCAGGGTCCAGCTCTCTACGTTTTTCCGGCATCCCTCGTGTGACAGAGGTTGAGGCACACGCAGTGTGTGCGTTGGGGTGAGGGGAGGTGGCCCTCCCTGTTAAACACATAAGGAGATGGAGTAGAACCGAAAAGGGCTTTGCCTCACTTACAGCATTGATTTGGATTTATAGCAATTGGGTTGAATTTTTAACAGACTGGAATTATGTTGATTCTCAGTTGTGAGTAATAGGACTATTTTACCATGAAATGGTTGAGTTAAAATGTGAGCTTTAAAATCTACTACATTTCATGGGAGTGGTTTTATCGTAACTGAGGAGCTGGGTTTTTGTCCTTCTAAGCAACGGGTCTCTTTAGGAAGGTGGAATGGGATTCACAGCCATCGCCCTCATCCTCGCTGACGACTCGGGAGTATACGATGCTGCCCGCCGGCCCCCCTTGGGCTGCCTCTCCTCAGCTCCGTGGGTTGTCACATTTCTCTGATGTCTTCTCACAGTTGATTTTGCCAGCACCTCCTCTTCTCTACAGAGCCATTCTTTACAAATGGAAAGTCCCTGACACATATAAAATATACTAGAAATTTATGAGTTTTAAAAATGGAATCAGAAGCCAAATTTTTAGAGTCTACTTCTCAGGTGATGTGGACTCTCATCGAGGCAGAAGTATTATAAAACAATTATTCTAGTTGCCCAGCAGCCACCAAAGAGCAGCCATGCTGGGATGGGGCCACTCCAGCATCTATTGTTATAGAGCAAGTTTAGCTCCCCTCTCCCTGATGATCTCATTGAAGGAAACACTGGGATGCTCTTGAACTCTCCAGAGCAAACCAGACCAGGCTACCATATTCATATCCCTTAACCTCAACGTTGACACCACAGTCTGCGTAATGACTCCAAGATAAATAAATCTTAGGTCTCTCACAAGTCAAAAGGTCCTTCTTCGAGGGTCCAAATGTGCTTTGAAACCATGATAGGCGTTTGATATATGTAGTTTTATTAAGCTTCTCAATAACGGTGAGTTAGGCTACATTCTCTAGGTTAGACAACTGTTACACTGACATGTAAACTGGCCTGAGGTCACACAGGTAGTTAAGTGGTAGAGCTAGGATTAAAATCCAAAGTGCTCTTTCCTGTCCATCAATGGACAATATCTTCAAGGCCAGTTTTATGGTAGCTGAAGAGACATGCTTTATTCTCATATTGAACTCAATAAAAAACCAAGGACCTCAAAATTCAATCTTCATTTATTTATTCCACAATGACTTATTGAATGTCTATTATTTTGCAGGCCTTTCTAGAGAGGGCTAAATTAATACAGCTCAAGCACTCACATCATTTATGCATCTTAAAATCTATCTAGCTAATGTAGTATTTTTTGTGAAGCCCATTATACATATTGTGTGTACATGTGCACACACACACACACACACACACACACATACACGGTCGAATGCTTTTGCAGCCTGTTTCTGAGGCTGAACGTGGAGCTGTGAGGTGACTGTGCTCAGCCCGAAGCCCCGTGCCACAGTACACACAGGTGCTAGGTTCCCGTGGCTCCCTGGCGGCCAGGGCTCAGTCTCCTTCCTTGAGTGATTATGGCTGTTTCCCGGGACCCCAGCCCCTGGAGTGCCATAGATCTCTGACTCCATTTCTTTTTGCTTTATTCTTCTAGCCCTTGTCTCCTGCTTTTGTCCCCAAAATATGTGGCCCAAGCCTGAGAGCTGTAGCAGGAATACAGAGGGGTGAGGGACAGAGAAAGGAAATTAATGTGTCCTGGAGAGGTAAGGAGACTTAATTAAGGCAAGCAACTAGGTCACATGTCTGTGATCCCAGAACTTGAGAGGCTGAGGCAGGAAGATCGTGAGTTCAAGGCCATCCTGGACTACATAGCAAGACCCTGATTCAAAAATCCAAACAAACAAAAAACAAACAATCACCTGAATATACTCACTGTGGTAGATTTGACTGAAAACTAAATTCACTCATTTGGTGACTATCTAGTGGGCATCTGCCACATGTCAGGCAGTGACAGAGGCACTGATTACAGCAGGGAAGGACCTGCCTCTTGGGCCTTGTGCCCTAGTGGAATAGGGAAGGGATTATCCAAACTGAAAACACAGATTGGCATAGAAGTAATGAAGATGGCAAGGAGAAAGCTGAGAAGTTGAGACCCCATAACCCAGAGACGGGAGTCAACAGGAGGTCTCCGGGGGAGGAGAAGGAGCAGACCTCTGCGGAGCAGCCTGGAGGCGAAGGGCCTTGGGACCAGAGCGAACACCTGCAGCATCCTCGAGACAGAGGGGAGCACATGGTAGGCACTCAAACAATGCAGCTGCTTGTAATCTGCACGCACTCATCGATCATTCGAGCAGCAGTACCTTGGCTCTCACAGACAGACGTGATTCCATCTGAGGGGCTGGGGCCCTTCAGAGCAGAAGGCCTTTGAGAAATGGTAGAATGATTGGGCTCTAGCAGTTAGCTTGCCATATTTTTTGTGTTTGGAAATTCGTTAAGAATTCATTTTGATGAATCCCAAATGCATGCACCATGAAAAACAATTAGCATTAAAAGTGTAAAAGAAAGAGATCAATAAATAGATTCATTTTTAAACTGTAATAATTTATTTGCTTCCTGACTTTTGGGAAATACTGCATCTTTGGGTGACACATCGACCATTAAATAGGCGAACAGCGATGATTTGTGAAAGGAAGTTGACTTCTAGGAGGCTGGTCTTGCTCGGGACTCAGCTACCCCAGCAAGCAGCCAGCACTGTCCTCAGCAAGGGAGGCAGCTCTAGGCGACACGGCAGCTCTGTGCATCTCACAGGAGACCTCAGTTGTGTCCCGTCCACCCAGCTGGCCCCCAAATCCACAAGACCAGCACACCAGTGACGGGAGGGTAAACCTGGCTTGCATCAGACAAAGAGCAGGGAGAGGGGAAAAGTGTTAAAGATGGGTGGGTGAGACGCTCCATGGAGCACATGCCGCTCCAGTATCTGCTCAGGAGCAAGAAGGCACTTGTGGGTGAAGAAACCAGAAGTCATTCTAGGGTGAGGAGGGATGGAGGAGCCATGGCCGTGGAGGGGAGAGGGGAAGAGTAAAAGCTCCTCTGCAAGAGGGCTGGCTATCTCTCGCCATCTTTCTCACTGTTACAAATGGTACTCAGAGCTGCAGAAAGTGAGTGTCTGCTTAACAAATGAGGGGGGAGGGGTGGTAAGTGAAATAGCAGCCAGTTCTCTTGCACTCCCCTATGGGATGTTGTGGGGGGCGGGGCTTCTCTGCCTGGCAGGACGGCAGCACTTGACCAGGGCTCAGGGGACAGACAGACGGACAGATGTACCCATGGCTCATGAGGCCCAAGGGCTACCTGCCAGGCTGTGGGCTGATACTGCAGCTTGGTGGATGCTGCAGTGGACCAGACAGCGCCTGCCCTGCCAGGTGGGCCCTGGGCTTGGGGCCGCCACACATTACATTTGAAGGTGATAGTCATCTCTGACCTTTGGGACCTCTGGGGTCACTGGTCATCCATCTTAGAGCCACTGACCAGCAACCTCTGGGCTATTTTTATGGCTGGCAAACATTGCCCATTGATTGAATTGATTGAAATCTGCAGCTGGTTTGTGGGGAAAGGACGGACGCTGGCCTCACAGCCCAGCGTGTGCAGCTCTGGGTCTCTGCTATTGTTTTCCATTTCCCCCTCTCCTCTCTTTTTCCCACCTCCAGCATGAAGTGTGTGTGGAAACAGTGCACACAGGGCCACACACCCCCGAATGCCTATACATCAAACACATACACTCCCCACCTTCTTCTCCAGCAGACTTCCAGCTATGGTGTTCATTTTCCCGTCAGAATTTAAAGAGGTCCTCAAAGGCTGAGGAAAGTAGACATCTGTTCAATGCAAGGAGCCTGAAATATACAAACAAACAAAAACATATCTGGAAAAAAAACACACATCTGCTGACTTTGCAATACACCCCTTGGCTAAGCTGGACCACCGTTCCCGTGATACCCTGTGGGGCATGGATAGGGCGAGGTTTGCATGGAGCAAGTGAGGCATAAGGGAATCGGGGAGCCGTGCTTTTCTGCAGGGCCCGTGGAGGCGCCGGGGCAAGGCCTGGCTGGCCAGAGCACTGGAGGCCACGTGGCAGGGGCTGCAGCCCCAGCACCCTGCCTCCCTCCGCTGAGAAGCAGCAGCCATGTGAGGTCAGATCCCTACGATGGGTCCCGTATTCCACATCATCCCTAGTGGTTCAAATCCTGGTCAAATCCTTTGACCAAATCCTGGCCAATGAGATATTACAAAAAGAGGGTATTCAAACAGGAAAATGCCATCACATTTTGCCTTCAACACATCAGTCTTGCTGACTTGTCCGGCAGGTGTGCCACACTGAGAAGGGCTCGCTGTGCCAGCCCTGACTGGACCGTGGGCCACATCTCCGATTGTCCCTCCTGCCCCTGGCCCCTTTACTGTCCTCTTTCCCGGGCACAGTCCTGATTCCCTTCTGGAATGTGCCTTCTTCTGGAGCTTTGGGAAGGCTCGCTCCAAGGAGTTGATCAGTGTGTCCCACAAACAGCACCTTCTTCTTCACTCAGAGCCGGAGCGGGCGTGACAGACTGAGACAGGAAGGGCCTTCAGTGTGGGAGGAGAAGGAACTTCGTCTTGGGGGAGAAGCCAGGAGAGACATCCTGTCCCCGTGAAGCATGTGCTGATGGGCGCTCCTCTCTCCCCCCACTCCATGCCCCGCTTCGCCACCTCCATGTGGGAGAGGAAGGGCCGCCTTGTCTGGATCTGCATTCTGAGGGAATGAGCAGCACTCCGCCCATACCCCACCCTACCCCCAGGGGCCTGGGTGCTGGGCCCACCTCACAGCCCACAACAGGGCTCAATAGAGTCCGCCCACAAGTAACAGCTCCGAAGTGATGCCAATAGGCAGGGGCTACCACGCAGTCCCTGGAAGTGACTTCTGTAGGAATCTGTTATTTCCGAATTGAAGGAAAGAGGTCTCTGACCTCCTCACCTCCTGCCCAGCCCACCCACACAAGTGCAGCAGCCCTTCCCCAGCCCAGCCTGCAGGGAGGGAGCTGTGGCCTTGAAGCTCTGTAACAGGACCAGTTCCACGGACGTGTTGGGAGGCTCCGTGTGCTCCCAGAGCAGGGACTGAGGTTGCCACACCAGATACCTGGAGAGCAGCCCCGCCCTGGGGAGAATGCTTTTCGTTAAAGCTTTCTGCCCAGACTGAGGACAGATGCCTGAGGATCGGCTCCAGCAAAAGGCAGAGAGAGCTCCAAGATTATTTTCTTAGGGAAAAATGAGGTACGTCAGTGTCCAGGAGGTCGGGCCACCTGCCACTGGGCACGGGCCCAGTGGACAGCAGCAAAAAGAGGATGCCTCAAAGTCTGCTGGGAGGAGGGTGCTCTGCTTCTCCACGCTGCTTCCTTCCAGGGCCCAGCACGGGCTGCCTCTCGAGCATCCCGACCCTACTCTCCCCTCTCTGAGATGGCTGAGCGGCTCAGCAGTGAAATGAGGCTTGCTCAGGACGGACAGACGCTTCTCAAACCCCAGTCCCAGATGTTTCTACTTATGGGGACCTGGCTGTTAGGTACCCCCAGTTTTCCCTTCCGTGAAATGTAGAGTATATTGATCTCCCATGGGGCTCATCCCGGTACCTAACCCATGTCAGCCATCTCTGCCCTGTTCACAACCGCAGCACTCCTGACATTTGGGTGGATACTCCTTTGCTGTGCATTTTGTAGGATGCTTAGCTGCATCCCCAGCTTCTACCCACTAGATGCCAGTAGCACCCCCAGTTGTGATCATTGAAAATGTCTCCAGACCCTGCCAAGTGTCCCCTGGGGTCCCAAAGTATGTTGCTTGAGAACTCAGCTCTGCGGACATGAGGCCTGGTGGGTCTCCACTGGGTGGCCTGTGGACGGAAGTGCTGCTGTAATACTCTGTTCTCCCCCCACAAGCTTCTGAACTTTGCCCAAGCTCTTTCTCTCTTCTGTAAAATGGGTATAATAATATATCTAACAAAAGGCTTGAGGAAGCCTGACGTGACAGGATTTGCTAATCAGATGTTATTTGAATCTAAGGCATTGACACCGTTTGGAGTGGTGGCACCCTGAGGACAGGGATTTTGTCTGGCAGCCAGGTAAATGAGGGAAATGGGTGCTGAAAGAGGAAGTGAATATTCAGTGTGCTGCCGCTGGGCCTGGTGAGCCGAGCTGGCGGCCCATGACTCCTTCAGCTCCAAAAGTCAATAAAATTGACTCGTCCCTGGCCCTATGACCCCTGCAACAGGGCTGTCACCCAGATGGTGGTTTCAAACTGGAGTATGCATGAATCCTCCGGAAACTTCGTTCTAGAGGGGCCCTTCTGTGGGCTGGGAGCTTCAGAGTCTGCACCAGAACCAGTTTGCCTTATAATAGACCTGACTGCTCTGCTGCCTGCATCTCCTGAAGCCTCCTGAGAAGGAGCAGTCTGCTCTGCAGGCTCAGCCCCTCTACTTCTTCCAGGTGGCCCGTGGGCACCAGTGGAGAAATGCTTGACCTCCCGGCAACAGTCAGGGCACCTGGCTCCAGGAGGAGCCGTAGGATTTGCTGTGTTTGGTGGCTTGGTTTTGAGAAAACAGCCAATTGGCATCATGTGTTCAGGGGAGCAGGCTCTACCTTGGAAGCCATAAGAGAGAGGGCCTTAAATCTGAGAACTTCAGATCCAAGTTGGTGACCCTGCAGGCTCCATTGTCTGTCTGATCCTCTTTGCAAATCGGACTTTATTAGGGCAAAGCCTCAGCCATTAGGTTCTCAGTAAATTCTGGTTTTAGATAAAGGATAGTTCTGGAAACTTGTTAGCAATTTCTAAGCTCTTACCAAATCCCCAACTGCCTGTAAAATCCTCACAATTTAAATCTGCAGAGAAGCTACGTCTGTCAGATTCTGAAAGCTGCAGAGACTCCAGAAGGCCCTGGAGCCTCTCCCGAGTCTCCTTAGTTCTGTTCCATTAGCAGGAACCGCCCAAGCTCTGTGAGAACACAGCACCGACGATGCCAGTTTAAGAATGCTACTAATTAATTTTCTCTATCCCAAAAGTCCTAATTAAAGTGCTAAGGCTTAATAGCTTCATTTATAACTACCACTTTGTCCCAGGACTTACTCAGGCTCAAGAACAACCACTAGGTCTCCCAAGAGCAGCCAGGGAGAACCCCCGACATCAACATGCACACGTTCTCGGTGGCACCGAGCTGAAATGTTTTGCTGAAGATGAGCTGGCAGGTGGGACTGGGGGAGCGACTGGGGGAGCCACACAATGCCAAAGGACTTGAGCCTCTCAAAGGGGGATCCTCCTGTCATCGTCCCTCCGCTAGCCCTTTCCACCCTGTTGGACAGAATCGGGTCCAGAGCAGGGAGGAGTTAGGTGTTGTGGACATCCTCTGAGGCTGGATGGGAGAGAGTGCTGTGGAGCAGACCAGAGCCACAGGCTGGGCTGTCATGTTACGGATACTTTATTTTTCAGAAATCATCTCAGCCCCCAAGAGGGTAGCTCCTCTTAGCGAATATTCTCCTGCATCAAGTTGGGATGTTGCCACAGGCAAATTTCTCTGTCCTGACTTTCCACATCATCATTTTCTTCACTCAGTCGCAACCTTCCCAAGCATTCCTGGGACTTCACAGAATCCACTGGGCAGAAAAGAGGGTTCCTGGATGGGGTGACTGCCCAGCCCTGTCTGATTGCTGTTACTTAAATTTATAGCAAAATCGAAGGGAGTCAAGGATGTAGGTTTGGTCACTGTGCCCAGGGGCTGGGGATGGAAGGGCTTTGAATGAGAAAGGCCTTCCTCTTTCTCAGCTGCACTCTGCCTTCCTGCCTCTGTCCACCACTGCTGGGCACCTGGTGTGACTTGTTTCAAATGATGGCCTCATACACTGAGCACCTCCTGCCTCCTTGTCCTTTGCCTACCACGATGTTCCCCTTTGCCTCTGGTTGCCTTGGCCTGTGGAGTTCAAACCCTTGAAAGACTCTGCGTGCCAGGTGAGAGAGTGTGGTGACTGATTCACATGGAGGCTGCTGCTCGCCCCAGCCTCAGATCTTCTCTATACAAGATGTGAAGCCCGCACACCCTTCGGGCACCAAGGTGATCATCCGTATGGAAATGCGCCTTATAAATACACCCTCTACACTCCATCTACAACTCCAACAGTCAAGCTCTTTTTCAACCTGGATGTTCTCTGCCAAGGAATTTGTCACCTATATGCTACGTATTTGTTAAATTTTTAAATTGTGGGAAAACATCCAAAACATCAAATGTATCATCTTAACCATGTGTAAGTGTACAGTTCAGTAGTGTTAGTACCTTCACATTACACAACCAATCTCTAGAACTCTTCTTATGTTAAAAACCAAAACTTTGTACCTATTAAACAATAACTCCCCATCCTCACTCCTCTTGGCCACTGGCAGCCACCATTCTACTTTCAGTCTCTGTGAATTTGACCACTGGAGGTACCTCATATACGTGAAATCATACACCACTGGCCCTTTTGTGACTGGCACGTGAAATCATATGGCACGGGCCCTTTATTTCAATTTCCATAATGTCCTCAGAGTTCATCCGTGTGTCTCCCGCATCAGACCATGCTCAGCATCTGGAGACTTCTGTCAGATGATGTGTGTGGCCTTGAGGAAGACACCACATCTTTCCAAGCGTCATGGCTTTATTTATAAAATGGGGGTAGCAGCGACTGTTCACCCCTCACAGGGTGCTTGTGAAAGTGGAGTGATTATCAGACTTGAACGGTGAGTGTTACACCTGCCATGCAGGAGCCCAAACCAACATTGTGTGCTTTGCAGTCTCTGTTCGGGGCTTTTCCTTTCCCCTGCTGGTGGCCAAACCCAAGCAGTACCTCCTGGAGACGGCCTGTGCTTGTGCCCTCCCACCAGTGCCCGCGACTGTGGTGGGGACAGCTGGAGCCTGCGGGTGCTTCCACTTGGCTTCTTCCTGGGGAGTCTGTGGAGAGAGGCACAGTGGCGTCTTTAAAAAGCTCGCCAGTTTTCTCCCAGCTGAGTCTCTTTGTGGGAAGCCAGTGTTTTCTTAGACTCTGTAAAGAATTCTGCCTTCTCGAAGCCAGGTGCTTCCTTGACCTCTGCCCTAAGTTGTTATTGTAAAATTTAAGGTGCGATGAGTCACCCTCCTGTAGCTCCTGTCGTCCCTCTGCTAGCCTTTCCACCCGGTTGGACAGAATCGGGCCCAGAGCAGGGAGGAGTCAGGGGCTGTAGATGTCCTCTGAGGCTGGGTGGGAGAGAATGCTGTGGGGCAGACCAGAGCCACCGAGATTCCAGGCAGCAGGGGGGCGTGTGTGGAGCGAAGCTTGGGGAAGGAAGTGCAAGGGAGGAAGAAGGGAGTGGAGGGGAATTGCCAATCCCTGGCAGCTGGTGAGAGGTGGCTGTTTACAGAGATGTTTTCCTGGATGTTGAGTGGGACATGATGGCAGGGTGTGCAGGTGGAGAAGGTGGTGGAAAACACAGAACAGAACTTGTTTTTGTTTCTTTTTTTGCCATTTTTTGAGATAAAATTCATGTCACATAAAACTCGCCATTTTAAAGTGCACAATTTAGCATGTTTTGGTATATTTATAATATCGTGCAACCATTACTACTTTCTTATTCCAGAATATTTCTATTGCTACTCTCTCTGCCAGAAACAAAACAAAAAAAGAAAAACCCAAGAAACAAAAGCTGCACCTGTTAGACCTCCTGCCCACTTCCAGCCCCCGGCAACCACTAATGTCTATGGATTTGTCAATTCTGGACACATTGTATAGAGTCCACTCAGCATCACATTTTCAAGGTTCCCCCACGCAGCAACATGTGTGGGGAACTTCATTCCTTTCTCTGTGAAGCCATCCCACAAGGTGCAACTTAGTCTCCTAAACTTCCCACATCCCAGGGAGCAAAAGAACTCCCCGCTTTACCCTGAGAGAAGTTCGAGGGCAGCAGCCTGGCTTGCACACCTCTGGCCCTCCAAGGAAGGATTCCAGCTCCTGCCAAGGGGCAGGGGCCTCAACTTTTGTCTTGTGTGAGCAGTAGACCTGGGAGCGGGACCAAGAGGATTAACTGCAGGGACACAGAAAGGGATGAGACAAGGCTCAGGCAGCTGCTAGCCCGGGAGTCCGGACACAGCAAGTAGGAGGAGGGTCAGGAGACACATGGAGACCCAGAATGGGACTGTCTTGTAGTTGTACAGGTGGGCTGACTCGCACAGCACAGGGGGATGGATGCAGTCACCCAGGCAGCCCAGGTGGGCCCAGATGATAGCCACTGGCTCCTGTGGGGAGAAGATGATTTCGGAATGGAATCTGACTTAGGTGGTGTCCACTGACTGCCTGCCAGTCTTGAGTGAGTTCTGACAACCTTAGCAGAAGCCCAGGACCATGACAGTGTATAACATCCCTGTAAACTAAAGTTCAGGGTGACGCAGTTGTGAAAGACCCCGGGGATCATCTCGTCCAACCTCCTAGATTCACTGAGGAGAAAATCAATGGCCGCGGAAACCAGTGTCTCGTGCCTCGTGACACTGCACACACATGGAGAGTTGGGAACTGACTGCTCCACCATGGCTTTTAGCATCATCACCCCTGGTCTCCCCTTTACATGACAAATATTTGGTAATGTCATCTTTACTATCATGATATTACATTTATAGAGAAAATAAGCTGTCTATATACATAATAAAAAATCAATGCAATGTGCTGCATGCTACATAAGAGAAGACTAAAAGGGAAGTCATCTATAATAAAGCAATAAGTTCAATAAGTAAAAACATGGCATGACTACACTCAAATGAATGCGGTGGCTACGGATACTGATGGATGGAGACTGCTCTTTTGGTGACTCAAATACCCTAAGTGTGATGCCCCAGGTTATGTGATTTTTTCTGAAATGGAACCGCTGTTGGGATGTTGTGTGTAAGAAAAGTACGCTTTCCCTGTGGGGAAATTTGAGCCCAGGTTTGAGGCTAGAGTACAGTATGAGGCGAGGATAGTCGGACGACACTTCACCTAGGAGGTGCAGCCCCAGGGCAGCGAGAGCCAAGGAAAAGGTAAGTGTGGCAGAGAGGGTAAAGTCACACAGACAACGTGTCCCTGTGGGCCACTGCTCAAGACACCTAGGCTGTGGCTGAGTGTGGAGGCCCGGCCACGTGGGAAGTCTCTGCACAGGCCGTGAAGAAACCAAACTTCAGGACCATCCAGCAGGGGAATCCAGATTCCCTTTGTCTGAAGCCCGCTCTCTGGGGAGGTGACCGTCCTGCGTTTCTGTGCTGTGTCATGTGGTGCCCCGGTGACAGGAAGTCAGGCTGCAGCCCCTGCAGTGCAGCTTTTCTGAGCCACAGCAGGATCCCAAGACTCAGGGTGCTGGCCAGACGGGATGGAGCCAGAAGCCCTGTAGTCAGGTAGAGCAGGCGGCTGAGGGCCTGGGCGGCAGGTGGCCCAGACCACCAGAGGGGGTGAGGAAGCTGCAACTGCTGCACCCCAACGCTTGCATTCCTGGGGGACTCAGTCATGCCAAAGCTTTGGAGAAATCGTGTTTGTGTATTAAAAAAAACTTATATTCTATACTCAGATCATTATTAAAGCTTTTTTTAATGGATTCCAGTGTTTAGTGGAATATTTAGTGGTAACATTTATTTATTATGTGGGACCATCCCTTATGTGATAGGAAGTGATAAGTGAGCCCCAGGCACTGTCTTAGGGTCTTTGTGCAGATCAACTTGCTGAATGTGCACAATCACTTTAGGAGAGAGGTGCCATCATTATCCCCATTTTAAGGGTGAAGAAACTGAGGCAAGAGATTTCACACTGCTGGTAAGTGGTAGACCTGGGATTGGAAACCAGGGGTCTGGGTCTCTAGCAGCCTCAGCTCTTATCATTTATCCTTATCCTTAGCCCAGTGTCAGTGGTGTTTCTCCCACCACTCATTGTAAGTCAAAACATGCCCAGAAATTCCACCATACACACACACACGCATATGTGTGCACAGTTACCATAGGACCTGTTGCACTATTCATGGACACTCAGCCTCCAAGGAGCCCTGCTGTCAAATCACTGTTTTTCATTAGTTTTGTTTTGTTTTTTTTGAGACAGGGTCTCGCTATGTAGTTGAAGCTGACCTTGAACTCTCTGTGTAGCCCAGACTGGCCGCAAACTCACAGCAATCCTCCTGCCTCAGCCTCCCAAGTGCCAGGATGACAGGGGAAGCATCACCATGCCTGGCTCCTTCAAATCGCTGTTTGAGCTCCAGAATCACTAACTGGAATAAGCAGGATGGAAGATGGTGGCTGGGGGTGGGAGGGGCTGTGGCGGAAAGGGGCAGACGGGAAGAAAATCTCGAACTTCCTTGGGAAACTGTCATTGTCCTTCTAGAAGGTGAGAGGGGCTGGGACATCTGGCCGATGTGATAGCTGAAGATTTTCAGGAGCTTAACTGCCATCCCCCAGACTCTGGTCTGGCACCAAAATAATTAAAAAACAGGGAAACTGAAAACTCAAGACCAAACCCATCAGCTGCTCTGTCCACTTGCATCTCCGCTTCTGCACTCTGTGCTCAAAGTCAGCTGTGCTGTCCTCCGGCCCACACACTCCCGAGCTTTGCTGGCTCCCTTCTCTGCCTGCAGCGGTGGCTGTGCAGGGTGGAGGGCAGCTTCTCCCCACAGAGCTTTGGGCAGGATCTGCAAGGGGAGTCTAGCTCCAGCCTCTGGGAGGGTGGTCTCACATCTGCAGAGCCACTGAGAGAGGGGAGGGGCCGGGCTGGGTGAGGTGAGGAAAGCTACAGAGCCAGCTCTTGGGTCCACGGCCCACGCAGCCCGTGGTGCCCATGCAGCCTTGTGGCTCCGGGGAGCCCGGCGTTGTTCTTCGGCCAGAGCTGCCTTCTCTTTTCCACCAGCCAAGGTACTACCTGAAGCAGTCACTCTTCTACTTCTGTGGTGAACAAAGGAGCAATAGCAAGAACTGCAGCTACCCCTGCAGTGGCACCTTCTGCGTCCTGGAGAACAGTGTAAGCACTTCCCAAGTATTACCCCTGCCAACAAGCCTGTGAGCGTGTACTTTTATCCTCAGCTACATCCATTTCACAGATGGGAAGACTGAAGCAAGGTGATTTGCCCAGGCTCACGCCATCTAGCAAGCTGCCCCCGCGTGCGTGTTTCCAGCTCCTACGTGACTCTGGTCTCCCTAGACAGATGCGGCAGGGAACACCGAATTGGGCAGCCCTCCCCGGATTCATGGCGGTGGTCCTTTCTGAGCTGAGTACGTCAGAGCATGCGGCCTCTTCTCCCTGACCCTACACCTGGGGCGGACTAGACCCGAGGTGACGTGCTCTCTGTCTTGCTGAAGTCAGACTGGGTCTCAGAATGTCGGGGGCTCCAGAGGGCTCCCTCAGATTCATCACTGTGTGCCCTGGCTGGCTTTTGCCCTCTCCACCCACTCTAGATCTTTAGGTCCTTGTGTCTCCTGTATCCCTGAGCTCGGCAGGCCCCTTCTCTCTCCACCGAGCAGGTCACAGCTCCTGTTCCTCCTCGGCCTCTGGGCCCTGAATCTCCAGGCGCTCCGGGCCCTGGAACATCCGCTCCCCCGACCTGCCTTGAATTTCCTGGCACTGGATGTGTAGGTGAGATGCTCATTGATAGATGGCTAGCGAAGAGTGGCAGTGCAATGATTAGAATGAACAGCTTTTTAATTTCATGCCAATTCAAGATGGCATTTTAGGGAACAGGAAAAAATAAACTGAAAGGAAAAAAAAACAATAAAAAACAAAAAAGGTGAATTTCCATTGAGAACCAGGTATGTTCCTACTTATTTGTCCCTGGAATTCTAGAGTCAAGGAATTCCGGGCCTCCTGGGGTACTCCGGCCCTCTCCTGCTCCGGGTGGTCGTGGGATCCCCGGATGCACGGACCGCTGGCAGCCCTCGCTCAGCCCAGGGGTGCTGTGTCAGTGGCGCAGATGTGCAGCGTCTCCAGCTCTGGGACGCTCCTGTGGAGCTCAGCGCGGCTGCCCAGGAGCCAGCGAGCCCCAGCAGCCCTTTGTCACTTGCTGCCCAATGTGCATTCTCCAGCGGGCACAGCAGGCGACCCTGCAGCGGGCCTCGGCTGGCCGGGATTACAGGCCTGCCTGCCGCAGCAGATGGTAGCGCTTAGAGCTCCACCGCACCGGCTGCTTTGAACATCTTGAAAAGATTTCTTTAGAAGTTAAACTTGGCCTGGGAGTGACAATATGGTTCAGTCTGTGGCTTTGAAAAGGCCTCAGGGTGGAGTGAGGGGGGCATCCCGTGCTCCCCCGCCTTGCTCCCTGAGCCCCGTTCCTGTGTCTCACCGCCACAGTGCCTGCAGAATCCTGGTGCCATTGTCCGGGAGTTGCACTTGCCTTTGGTGCCTGTGTTGCCGGGAGGGCACACTTGCCGTGCTGGGCTGTCCCGTGAGGGCACATTTGATGTGCCAGCGCATGGGACAGGCTGCATCCTCAGGGTGCTTGTGAGGCAGGGGCACGCCTGCAGCCCACGGCTGTTTCCTTCTTGCCGCTGCTTCAGCGCACGGGGTGGGGTGGGGGGCTGCTGAGCATCAGGCAGGGGCTTGGGTCCCAAACCCTTTGGCATCAGCCAGGACCTACTGACAGCTTCCTGAACCCCGGAGCGCATAGCTAATTGCCCTGGAATAATACCCTCCAAATCTCCACCCTGGGCTTGTCCTGTTTAATGAATCCTTTGAGGGACAAAGGGTTTGATCATCTCTGGGCTCGGATAACATCTCCCTCCCCACCCCACCGTTTTCCTGCCTTCCATTTGCCCACTCTAAACTCCAACAGGAATGACCCATCCTGCCCCACAGTGAGGCCCCACGAGCCTTCTCCCAGGGGCCAGAGGCTTTTAAATGGGCAGAAAAGAAAAGTGAGAGCTGGGCCCCCAAGCCAGGCCGGCCAGTGCCCCTTGCAGGGACCTCGGCAGCAGAAGCAGGCTCCATTGCCCATTCATGAGCTGTCAGGTGGTCTACAGATGGGAGCACGGTGTTATTGATTTTTACTAGCCTGCTAAAACGGAAAGGAAAAAACCCTTCTTAAAAGCTCCTGGTGAAGCTTTGTTTCCTAAATGATGATTCCAGGGCTCCGAGTTTGTCAAAGGCAAATTTAAAATATTGGAGCTGTTGGAGATATAACGAAATGAAATCTTCTTACAGTCATTAACTTCAGAGAGGATCAGAGATCTACTCGGGCTTGGGGGCTGAGGAGAAGGGGAGACAGACCCCCAGAGAGAGGGAAGGGGAAGGGAGGAAGCCAGAGAACAAAACCAGCCGCTCTGCCATGCACAGCAGCCTTTGATAAGATCGGATGTGGGTATAAAGAAATCAGATATAGATATGAAGAAATGAATTCGAATGGCTCTAAATCAGCAGCAGTTCCCTGGCTAAGTGACCGTAGGGGATGTGGTGAGGCATCAGCCGGGAGTGCCCACCAAGGCCCTGAGCTGGGACACGGGCAAAGTGTGAGGGCAAGTGGAGGAAGCTGGAGAGCACAGAGGCCCCAGCCGGCCCATACCAGCGATGGCAAACCTTTTAGAGCTTTCACCCATAACAAACAGCTGGCTGGGACACACGTGCCGAAGGTTCGCCACCACTGCTAGCCCCGTGACCTAGACATTGTTTTCCTGTCGTGCTTCCTGGGAGCTCTCATCTTCCCAAGTGGGCCTCACTGCCTGGCACACTCAAGGGCGCAGCCACGTCTGTGGAGGTGCCAGCCTGCACATCACGCTGGCTTGTCTTGCTGACTGTGTGCTTTGGTTAGGTCAATTTATCTTTGAGCTCAGGCAAAGCCACTCAAGAGAGTTCTTCAGTGAGTCCACAAAAGGGCGTGTTTCATGAGATGGGCTCCTAGAAATGGGGGTCCTGCTTTGTGACCGAACCACTCGACTCTCTTCTGTGTAAGTATGTGTGTGCGCATGCACGTGAGTCCCTACATGTGCCTGTGGGATCGAGGTGGGAATGCTATTCGACTGGTTTCTTTCTAAACAGCACAAAGACTCTGTGGTATTGTAAAAAATATATCGATCAATCGATTGACCTTTTTGAAATTAAAAGAGCAAGGAGCTGGGAGTCATGAGACCTGGGATCTGACCAATGGATCGATCGGCAGATATCTATCGAGCACTGGAAAGCACTGGATTGGCACTATGGAGGATTCGCAGGAACAAATAAGATACTCCCTTCCCCCATGGTGACAAAAATGTGAGGGTAGCTGTCAGCCTGTAAATCCTGAAATCGCTGAACCTCGGGTTTGGGCAGGAGCTTGGGACGGATGAGGAGGCTGCAGTTTGGGGAGCTAAACTGACTCCGTCGGCCTCCAGCATCCGTCCTGAATTCTAGCGTGTGATTGCTGAGCAGCTGGGCATCTCCGCCTTTCCAGAGAGAGAACAAACACGGGCCCTTCTCAAACCACCACTACTGCTCATCTCAGACTTTGTCTTTTATCAGACAGGCAGGGCAGCTGTGACCAAAAATGACCTTGAAAACTTTTTCACTTCTTTCAGTCCACACACAGCAGGGCCAGGAGAGACCGGGGTTACACCTATATCTATACAACGCTTACTCGGCAGGAACTAAATTCCAGATACTTTGCAGAGGGCTCTGTGTTCATCATTTACTTTATTTCTCAGAATATTTTAATGGAAGTGAGTAATGGCATTACCCATGCTTGCCTACGAGGACAGTAAAGCTCACAGAGATGATGTGACATGCCCGTGGACACAGCAATGGCGCTGTGAACACCAGCTCCAGTGATCAAAATGTAAAAATCTCAGCAATCTAAGTTGTGTTTGTTTGTGTGGTTTCCAAGACTGTCTAGCATTTATTTAGTGCTACAAGCACTGGCTATTTAGATGTTAATGTAGATGAAATATATGCTAGCACCCCTTTATAAAGCCAAAGTCAGGTAGGAGACTGATACATTTCCGGGAATAATCCTATTTCATTTAGGGCTGGCAGCATCTTGCTAAATATGGGAAAATGGGTTGCAATTTAGTCTAATATAACAGATTAACATAAGATACTAATTTATTGTAGTCATGTGATTTGAGGAAATTCTCCTTCCATCTTTCTCAGAAAGAGAGATTATTTTCAAACTGATTATTTGCCCCCAGTTTAGACATTAAAAACTGAATTAAGATTCTAATTGCCTGTCATATGGCTCACACACAATTTCAAGGTGAAGATCAAATCTCTTTCTTCTCTGGGAATGAAATCTGCACACGGTCAGGGATGGTCAACTTTCAGATGCCCTGGCGATCAATCTGAAAATCACGAACAACACAGCACATTGTACACCCATATATTTAGCATTTTCCCCAATTATAGTCCTGGAAGAAGCATAACATCAAGCTTTGGTTTGATGTTGGACATGCCCTTTGTTTGCATCGTTCTTCAGGAAGAATGCAGTATTTGGCTACAGACCCAGAAATACTGTGGAAAGAGCAAAAAAGGAGGTTAGCCGGTCCTCTACAAGCAAGCTGGTTTTACTCAGTCTCTATTTTGAGGGAAGAATTACAGAGGTGTTAGAAATTTCAAGGGCAACCTCTCACACACCCTTCTCTTCTCTACTGATGCCCCTGACCCCTTTAATGAGGTTGTTTGGTTAGTCTCTGACTGTAACCAAGGTAACCAGAGTCTACACAGAAGGGTCACTTCTTGGTCCCTGTATCCAGAGAGAGGAGGGATGTCCAGCAAGGGTTAACCCCAGAGGCGACCCTGGTGACCAGTGGTGCAGAATCGCCCTCCTCCAAGCTGCTGGGGCTGAGTGACAGCTGAAAGGCTGGAAGTGTCACAGAGAGACAGAGAAGGACCCAGCACTCGGGATAGATTTTTATCACTTTCATGAGCACTTCAAATTACAGGCATTAGTTCCAAGGCTTTGTTTAGCAATTGGTGCCACAGCAATTGGTTTTTGTTCATTGATTTACATGAATGCATATTGTAGCTGGCTTCAAAGGATGCGTAATTTGTGTCAAGGGGTTGCTTTTGTTCCTGGGAGTTCTTTTTCTTTAAATTTTATTTTAATGGTACATTTGAGATGTACATAGTGATAAAATTCATCATAGGGGATTTGTACCTGTCCATGATATATCTTGTTGCTTCTTTTTTTTCTTTTTTTCCCCTTCCCCTTTCCTGGGACTTCTTATGGGAATACGGGAGAATGAAAATATTCTGCATCTCATGAGTCTCATCAGTTGTGGCGGGGCAGTGTCTGTGTTCTCCCAGGCTAGGGGACAGACCAAGGCAGGTAAGCTGCCCTGCACTTCGACAGGAATTTTTAGCCATTGTAATGTTGCCATTTGGGGGAGATGTGTCTTTGTCTTGCAGAGTGGACCCCGTCAGAGCCCAAAACCCCAGACTCTCCCTACTAGGGATCAGTAGCAAACTTTCCCTCAGTTTCGACAAACAAAACTGTCTCCAAATATCGCCACGTGCCTCCTGGGGCCAAAATCACCCTGGTAGACAACCACTGACTCAGGTAGCCTTAGAAGTAATGCACCTAGACTTGTACTTGCTGCGTGGTACCTGTATCTTAGCACTCCAGGGGCTACAGAGGCACCTGGGGTTGTTAAACAAGGTGAGGTCGGAGCAAGAAGATCTCTCACCAGAAGAATAAATTAAAAATCTAGCCAACCCCTACACAGGTCTTCTAGCAACCCAACACTTCACTCTTATGATCTTATGTACTTTTTGCGATAGCCCCCCAAGAGAGATACTCTCATTATGCAGATGAGGAAACTGAGGCAAAGAGAAGTTAACTAATTTGTCTGAGGATCAAAATGCTCATTAGAAGCTAAAAACAAGGGGCTGGGGATTTAGCTCAGCTGTAGACTGCTTGCCTAGCAAGTGCAAGGTCCTGAGTTCAATCCCCAGCACCGCCCACCTCTCACTCCCCCAACCCCTGCCAAAAAAGGAAGTAAAACCAAGATCTGGACCCAGATCTTCTTGACACCTTTCCCCTCACTGGATATTTAAGAGCTCAGGGAAGTCAGTGGCCTGAGGACCCTTGTTACCATGCATGGCCCCTGCTCACTCCCTGGGGACAATTTTTATATTACATCTACTGCAGCTGTGCCTACTGCCAAGGATGCATCTGGCCAGCTGTCTGCACAACAACGCTTAGCATGCTTAGCATGAGAAGGAAGAATGACCTAGACCCAGCATAGCGACTTAGGGCAATGCTTACTCTCTCCTTGAGAAACAACGACAAACTTCCTTGGGGACACCAGGCAGAATCTAGAGAGCCTCAAGTGGTACTGACCCTCGAGGCCATGACACCCTGGGAAAAATGTGGCTTTGTGCAAAGGTGCCTCTCTAGCACATCATGCATTTAACCTCCCCCACTTGAGCTGTGTTTACCAAACAAAGCTGCTGTGCAGAATCGCAGAATCGGGACCCCAGGGAACGTGGCAAGGTGAAAGGGCAGGGGTCAAGAAGCAGGGTCAAAGGGCTGAGCCCCTGGGAAAAAAGGGAGATTAAACATCCTCCTTTTCAAATCGGGAGGTTTGGATAATTAATTGGTCTCTGAACATAAAAGCTTCCCTTGATTGTTCCAGGGGTTGCTCCTGCCCAGATTCCTTTCTGCTGCACCCAGGCAGGGTGGGGTCTGAGGGACGCCTTTACTGGTGACTGTGCGGCTGTCCCCACACAGTCCTCTCTTCCCTGTTCCAGTGGCAGTTTGTCCCCACACAGAAGGTAGAGCTCTAGAGGGACGGGCCTCCCAAGGCGAGGAGAGTCAGAGGGGCTGCCTGTCTGCTGGGGCCACCCCGGCACTGAGGCCTCCTGAGCCGTCTGCAGTTGTACGTGATGGGGAGAAGCAGCGGTGGGATTACTTCCTCCATAGACTTGCGCTGACCCGAGGTTGGCTTGTTCCCACCTTAGAACCAGAAGCATCCGAGGTGACCACTGAGACTAGGGTGACTCCTCAGCGGTCACCTCCTACGACACGCCTGTTGGCATGTGGAAGATTGTCCTTCGAAGTCTTTCACAATTCCTATTCTGCCCCACGCCCTGGCCCCAAGAATGACAATCAAGGACCTAAACCAGAATATGCACATGGCTGTTCACTGGCTGTTCACAGAGGTCCTGCCCATTGATGTGATCCCATTTTACAGATGAGAAGACAGAGGCTTGTCAAAAACACACTAGTGGAGCTGGGTTTCCACCCTGGGGATCCTGCATGCATGACTATCTCTCCTGGGGGAGAGGGAGGATCCCTGAGCAGGGGTCTTCTCCCTGGAGAGCAACCATTCTGGACAGGGCTCCTCTCTGATGGTGCTGGGGCTGAAGCCAGCTTTGGTGGAGCTGGAGCCCAGCAGGAAAGCACCGAAAGACCTCCACTGGCCACTCATTGGTCAAAGGTGCAGCAGAGGGCGTGGGGTCCGGCACCGGTGGGATTGGGCTGGGAGGAGGGCATCCTGAATGGCTGCTAAGTGCCCTAGAAACGCAGCTTAAAGGGCTCTTAACTTCCCTTTCTTCTTTGCTGAAAGAATCAATCTTGGAGCTCTGCCTTTGTGTGTGCGACTGCCCCGCTGTGAAGTACACTTAAGGAATCAAGTTTTCTAAAATTCTATAAATCATTACTTCAGCCTTCTTCCCCACCCCTCCAAAATCCTTCTCCTGCTGAAATATTTAGCCATGTGCATGTCAGTGTGCACACGCTGTGGGCGAGCGTCAGGAGGGCGGCAGGCAGGGCCAGCATGCAGACACATCCTCGCCGCCTGTCTCTGATCCGTCTGCGCACAAGCAGCCCCGCCCCTCTGGGATCTCTGTGAGCTGGTGACAGAAGGCAAGTCGTGTGGTGGAGATTTCTCAGTCCCCAGGACAGGATGTCCCCAAGGATCCCAGAGGGACATGCTGGCCACTGACTCTGGGCTGAATGAGGCCAGTGTGAGGGCAGGTGTGAGCAGGAAGAGGCAGGCAGGCCTGTGAAAAGGTCAGCTGGGGACAAAGGAGAGGTGAGAGTCCAGAGGTGAGAGTTCCCGGGGCCTGTTGTCCATGCTTTTGGCACTCTCGGCAAAGATCTGGGGACAGCAGTGGTGTGCCAGTGGCATGAGTGTGCCCTGCAATTGTGAGATGGACAAGGAGACCAGAAATACTGAGCTTTCCGTGGTTTGGCAGTGAGGCTTTGGGCCTAGTTCCTGTGCCCTGGACAGTGCTGGAAGTGCTTTTATTTTTTTTAGAATTTTCCAGGCCTTATCCCTCTGTACACACACACACACACACACACACACACACACACACACACACGCACACACAGTCACACAACAGGGCCAGCCAGGCGGCCACAGCGAGTGTCCCTGAAAGGCAAGGCAAGGCCTGATTGATTTGCAGAGGCTGATCTGTTTCATGTCCCTTCTCCCCAAGCGCCCATCTCGCCTGCAGAGGTGCTACATTACCTCGCAGGCCAGGCTGCTGGCCGCTGACGCCCTATGCCTGCAGGATGTGTGGGCAGGTTAGGGGAGCAACAAGCCAAATGAAAATCCATAGTTTTTAAAGCTTTATGAATTGAGAATGTAAACTCGGAAAATGGATCTGGAGTTCCTAATGGTCAGCTGGTGTGTCCAGCCCATCCATCCTCCGGGCTCTTGGTGGAAGTCACTCACGGTACAGCCACTCCTGAAAGTGGAGTCCCCCCTTCACA